>QLPD01001782.1:0-19694 GCA_003314085.1 Hymenopellis raphanipes
ATGGAGCCGCTGGCGCGGGCGCAGGCGTCGCGGTTGAGGGCTGTGACGTATCCGTAGGACTGAGGCTTATAATGTAATTTACGCTTCTTGTAGTCCCCCCCCCCACCCCCCACCCCGAAATTAGATTCATATAATCAGCTGTGCAGTATCAAAATTTCGTGAATCCCCTCTCTAAAATCCGAGTCATACTTGGTGCATTCGTGTAGACCAATTGACGCGGACCTTGTGAGCTGACTGAATAAAGGACGTGGGTCGCGTCGCGGTCATGGTTGAGCGCAAAGTCGACTTGACACGTTCTTGCTTTACTGAAGAGGGTGCTACTGATACCGCCTCCTTCACCAATCTCCATTGGCAATGCTGCCGACTCGTGTTTCTCTATCCGAAAACGCACTCACACTCATTTCCGCCGAATTTGGGTTCTCGCCCTAGTAAGACACTCGCCTGACGAAAACCCCGAAACGAGTCACGCAGAAACTACGCCCGGAGGAACCCATACTATACATTATCTACACGACTACTATACACACCACGATTCTGCGCGTCATCAGAAGTGCACCATATTATAAACAGGAATAAATAAAATCAATTAGACCACATTGGACCGTGACAGCTGGTCCCGAGTTCGAACCAACTCCACCTGAAAGGAATAAATCAAAGCCTCGTGTAAGTGACAATCTTTCATACCAACAACCATCATGCCCACCTCAGATAGCTGCACCGTTGTTGCCTCTGCGGCGTTGGCTTCTACGCTTCGTAGAGGAATCGTCGTCGTCATTCTTGTCGTCGTCTTCGGGGCTCCGCTTCTTGCCTGAAGAAATGAAAATGTCAGTGTCGTTAATATTATCCTGTCATGTTAGACTCGGAGGCGAGACTGACTAGCAGGACCGCGCTTCTTCTTCGAAGAGCTCGCAGCTGTATCGGCGTCCTCGTCGTCCGCATTGGTATCGTTGAGAGCACAACCTGAAAGAAAACCATCAGCGTCCTCGACCTTGCATGTCAAACGAAATACTCACCAGCAGGAGCTTTACGGCTGCGCCTCTTCCTGGAAGAGCCAGCTGCATCGTCATTCTCGAGGGTATCATCTTTATCGCCGCTGTCATCGGCTGAAAGAAAACCATAAGTCCCGTTGTCCTCTCATGATAAGCCAGGAACTCACCAGCAGGCGCTTTACGTCCACGTTTCTTCTTGGGAGGCTCTTCAGCCTCCTCCTCCTTCTCCTCCTGCTCTTCATCATCGTCGCTTGCGCGTCTTTTGCCCTTTCCTTTGTCCTTTCGCTTCGAAGCAGCGCGTTTAGCCTTCGGGGGCGCGGCAGCTCCTGTTGTCGCCGGAACTTGGACAGCGTCTGCGGCAGCTTGAGTTCGAGCAGCGATGGCTATTGAAGGCATAATGAATACTACGGAAGACTTACGATAATGAACTAGAACTCACTGGCTATGCGAGAAGATCGTCGGGGAGTAGGGTCGGTCGAGTTCGACGCGTCTTGAGCAGGGGCAGCGACTGCGTTGGCAGTCGGTTGACGAGTTTGTAGTCGAGAGCCTCCAGGCTGGTCAATCGATTCGCCAGAGGCAGCGTCGGTCTCCTGCGAGGTGCTCTGCGCGTTGGAGGCGTCGGCGGACGTGCCAGCCGCGTCGGAGGTTGTAGCTTCGTCTGCTGAATACAGTTAGTATCCAACTGCAACTGACGACGATCAAAAAGGTGCGCACCGGTATTCGCGGTCTTCTTCTTCTTGCTCTGTCCAATTTTCTTAGCGACAGCTACACAATGGCAGTCAGCTCTATTGTTAAAGTCACGAAGAAAGCGCACATACCATTGCTCGTCCCCGATTTCTTCTTGCCGGAGGCGGGTTCCAATTTCTTCGTGTACTGGCGGGCCATCGATAAGTATAGCGGAGGGCAGTCAGGCTATGGTTGGGGTACAAAAAACAGATGTGAAGAGCGCGCCTTCGTTGGCCAAACTGGTATTTATACAAGTTTCTTCAAGGGCGACGTCCACAAATTACCCCATTGGGACGAGGTCCAAGGCCTGTCACTAGAACAATGGGATGGGGTGTCACAGCAAAGAGGTCAATGTGGACGATGGAAGAGTTCCGCCGTGCAGGGGGAAAGGAGGGAGGGGACGTTATTGGATTCACGGACGAGAATATGACGGAAAGCTTGATAGGGCGGACTTTTTGCGCGACTTGGCCTATGTAACACGAGACGAGCAAAAGCCATGGTTCATAAGGCGATGTACATTTCGGGGTTGGAAGTAAACAACAGGAATGGATCACGGCTATTTCGCCGATGTTAGTAGCGATTCTTGGACCGGCGGGAAAGAACGTACGTATATATTGTACGAGTAACGCTGTCTGAGCGCGTTCATGCAGCTGCGGGTACCCGCCCATTGTATGTCGATATTGATACCGCAGGCAGGAAGTCGAGTCAACCTATTGTCCCTCGGGGGACCGGTCCACAAATCCACAAACGTAGGAGGGAAATAGTGCGCTAGGGTCGAAGGCTAGCAACGTCCACAGTTCACGGTTTTGTCAATAGAATACATCTGGGCAACCAGTAGAGCGAAATAGGACAACAAACCCGCCTGACGCGTATTTGTCCTAATTAGACCTTGGACCGGTATGAGACTGGAGGCAGTACAGCTAGTAGACGTGCCGAGGTCATCGTGGAAGGAAAGAAAATAGACATCGGCAATTGCCGATCAATATGGACCTTACTCTTGAACCACCATGACATGTTCTTCTGGTTCTTACTTTACCGAACAAGGTGCCATACCGCTGTTCACCCATCTACATTGGCAATGCTCTTGATTTCCTCAAATATAACTGCGGACTCGCTTCTCCATACGTTGGTTGCCACAAGAGGGTCTTGAATGGACTCAATGGTGCTGTTCGAATCAGTCAAAACGCGTTCGCAACCTGACTACACTCATTTCCGCCAATTTGGAGACCCAATAACATTCTGGAGCCCGTCTCTTTCAAGGAGGACGGGCAACATCGCGTCTCGGCGAATTCGTGAAGGGAGCTTGAGCTTTTCACGACTACGATGCCGCCTTACAAACTTAGCGGAAAGTCGTCAACTGCCGTCCTCTAGTAACGTACCTATCTGTCGCGTCAATCCTCAACTGCAAGGAGAGCGGCAAGCCTCCTCGTTCTTGTTGAGAACTGGGAGGCTGGTATCCCCCACAGGTATCTCGATCCTGTTCTTCCGGATCCAGGATATTGATAATGACTACGCTTTCAAGAACCACTTTCTGAACAAGTGCTGGGGAGGTTGATGACGGTGCCGCACGACGCATGAGTCCGCCACCTTGAATTTTCTCCTTGTACCCATGGTCTAGCCATCCACGCCTGCTCCCAGTGGAAAATACGGGGTGGCGTGAAACTCATTGGTGCCATGGTCGAATGGCTACTTAGGAATGGAATATAGCACTGTTGGTTAGAGAGCTTAACCTTCAGTGAAGTCCACGCCAACTCGGGAGCGCTTTCTTCTAAAATGTAATGGTGTTTTTCTATGAGCACAGTAAAGCACTAGTTTACTGCTTTCGTGACGCTCCATTCTGTTTATACCCGGCCTCCGGATGGAGGAAAAGGAATATCGATCACATCCATCCATGAGCACGACGCTCTAAGCAACTGAGCTAGTCGGCCGATACTAGGGCAGTAGGGGGTTCAAATCAGTAGTGATATCCTTATGTCAGACTGAAGAAAGCCGTTCATGTCATTCAATTGTCCGGGTAGCATTAATATAGAGTATGTGTTACGCAGCGTGCGTTTTACTCCCCTACGCTTTCCAGCTGTCTTTGTTGGCCTCCACAAAGGACCTGAGGGTCCTTTTCCCAGCAACCTTGTTGGGATGAACAAATATCTTCTCCTCCACGCCTTTCGCGTTTAGCGTTTCCAAAGAGCATACCAAAGCAGCTCTGTCTTCCGAAAAGCCGCGTCCGATGTACATTCCTCGCTTCGAAGTTCGTCTGTTGAGACACGAGTGTGAGTGATTTTAACTCCCAAAACATCGCTGAATGTTTTCGCAAGCTTTGAATCAAAGCCTTAGATTTGAAAGCAAGAAACAAACGAGGGAGGCAAACATCATCATAGGAAAGAAGGTCTGGTATCTTCTCAGTATTGTAGCTTTCCGCACGTGTCAACGCGTCCAAGGCGAGATCAGCAATATCCATAATCCTGGCAAGGAAATGAATCCGATTTTCCCATCTTCCGACGAGGTGATGATCGTGTGCAATTCCTTGATATTCAGGATATGCATCGTGAAGAAGTTCTCTGAGCAGATGTGAGCACACCGCAGAACAAGATATACCAAAGAACCACGAAGGGCGGATAACGAAGTATTCGACGCCCAAGCTGATCAAGTACTCGTGTACTTTTCCAATCGCTGAGCCATCAGCCTCGATTATCGACACGCTGAATAGCACGAAGCGCTTCACGCCCTTGTCAATCGCGAGATCGATGAACGGCTTCATAGGCGTCTGAGTCTCCCGGCGGCGAGACCAGATAGACGCTCTCAATCTTGGGTTCGACAGCGAAGGGGTTCGGGAAGGTGGCGGGGTCATACCAGTCGAATTTGACGCCAGCCTTGAAGGGCTCGGATACGACACCCTTGCGGGAGGTGAAGATGGCGCGCTTGTTGGATGCATGGAGGAGCCGTGCGAGTTTTTGGAGGTGCGTGTTTGTCACCGGAGCGACTGAATGGGTTCACACGAGAAAGCAAATGTGCAGAAGTACTATGGTCTCCTAATGCAAGGACATGTATCTCACAAGTCAGCCTAACCTAACCCCAGAGCTGTGCCTTGAGTAACTGTACAGCACTAATCATCGACCCCAGCATGACCACTACAAGTAGGGCCGTTAGCTTGCTCTTAGGCTTCTACACTTCGAAACTTGGCCCACTAACCAGTTTGCCCGAACGACCCAATGTAGCCGCCATGCGTGTTACGCTACCCAAGTAGTGTCAATTCCTATTCCCAACTTCCCAATGGCAATTCCACGCACCACTTCCGGGTTCCGAATGTATCCTCTCGTGTAAAGCGTCCTACCGAAAACCCAAAGGGCACAGCCAGAAGCAGCTATTAGCGGATAGCTAACGGCGGTGATAAGTGTGCTATCATATGTAGAATGGTGTCAGTGTCAGGCCGAAACACGACACATGAAAGCGAAGAACGACAAAAGGAAAAGGACTGACCTAGTGACAACAACGGCAACATTCTCCAGCGTATTCTGGTGCGCGCGCTGAGCGCAGTTGAACACGTAAGCGTCGCGAGAGGCTTCAGCTTCAGCTTTTTCGGCGTACACTGTATACTTCGTTGAGCCCTTCTTTTCACCGATTCACCAAAAGAGATGGTATACTTTGTGGATAAGGGATCTTGGCAATCGTTCGGTATTTCCCCACTGTGGTCATCTGCGACATGAGCAGAACGTTGGCGGCAACCAAGGACAGGGTGACCCATGCGATCCTGAAGACCTAGTGAGCGTGGCGTGGCGATGATGTGAAAACGCAATTACCCGTCGGGGACAACTATAGTAGTTGGCATTTTTGTGAGTTTGCAGCTTGAAGAGTCGATGTCCCCTTTAAATATCCAGAATACGCATCTCCACTATCAAGCATTCTTGGTAAGGCTTACAACACGCTCTGTACCTGCGTTGTTCATCAACCGTGCAGCCGTAGCCGTTTTGCCGTTACAATCACAACGCTGCGAGGCTATAAGTATTGCATGGATTATTGATTACTGCACAAATGCATTGGACATACAAAACACCTTAAAAACACACTGACAGCGAGATCCACGATAAAATGATTGATATATTACGACGAAGCACTACCACCACTACAAGCTAAATTAGCAGTAGGAAGCGCTCGCGACGAACGACACGTACTGGCTGACACTCTCCTCCATCCCATCTCCAGATGTTTTTGGCATCACCAATAACCATCTTCGCGAGGTGCATCCGGCTACCATTCTCGACATTCTCTATCCACCACTTGACCATCCAATGTCGCAAGACATACTTGTACCACAAGTAAAACGTCCAATCGTAACTGTTAATTACGCGCGGATTTAAGTAGATGTCATTGAGTTCAAACTGGCGTCGCAAATCGTACGGCATAAGGAACGACTCCGAAGAGAAGCACTCTTTGTCTGTAGATTTGCGGAACGAGAGAGGGGGCATGTGTGCAGGAGAGAGGCTGACTTCCTGAGGGTACAATGGATGCGATGTGGGTAACGGAGTAGATAATGGTGTAGTAGAAAGGCGGCCAGGTTTGCGCAAGTGTACGGGCAGGAAGGGATCCGGGCGAAACGCGACAATTCCGTTCCAGCAACTGAATACAGGTGCAGGCTCGTCTGCCATGACGGCCTGCATACCAGCATCCTCGAGAAGGTACGGCCATAGAGATGACGCTAGTCGTCCTAATCTATCTCGGAGAACCCACGCGTCATACATTCTGCAAAACGAGGTCAAGTCATTGTCAAGGAGGTTAAGAGGGCTTACCCCCAATACGAGAGATCGATCCCGCAGGCCATGTCAAATTTGCCGTCTTTGGTCTTGAGGAGCTCGAGTATTGATTCTGCCTCGATAAAGATGTCGTTACTGAAAATGGCGCGGTCATAACCTCCATCTTCCACTAATGGCTCCATTACTTTGTTGCGTACGTCTGCGAGGAATTGTATCCGCGGAGGAGCCGTGTCCATGCTAGGCGGTCGGGGTATCGATGTATCGCGAATGAGGATGCGGTTCTTGACCTTGAGCGCGTTTAGTCGTTTCTCGAGCTGTTCCAACAGAGACGGAGTGCTATCGCCGCTGTTGGACTCGACAATAGAAACGAATACGTTATCCTGTCGTGTGATGTTAGATAAAGCGTGTACAAAAGTGCTAGACAGCCGCACCGTTCCCAGATATTTAATAAGTTTGATCATCTCATCGCTCCAGTATGGGAGGACGTTTTGATTGTTGTAAAACATAGCCCCGATAAACACCTTTTCTGGACAACTGAATTAGACGCGCCTTGATGAGGCCATGGGAAGCTCACCTCCGTCGCCATGTCCCTCAGGCTTGGGGGTCTTAACCGCCGCCAAAATGTCCTGTCGATAGCGAACGTCCGCAGGCTGCTCATACGTTGAAAGCATGAACAGTCCACAGAAGAAAAGTGATAGATACACTAGGAGCGTGATATGCCATCTGTATCGTTGGTATCCACGTCGCGGGGACCTCCCATGGATGCGGTTCTGTTCTGGGTCCAAGTAAATGGCCTCGTATTCCGGTCCTGCTCTCTTCTTCGCCCAAATGCTCTGTATCACCGCAGCTGCGATAGTCCAGGCTGCCATTGCGAATCCCCACGTGGGTATTGAGACCATAAAGAAGACCAGACGAGTCCGACCAGCTGGCCATGCTGGAGCCCAAGAACCCAAGCCCACTGTTGCTAACCAGTACAGATATACCTGGTTATATATGAAAGCGAAAAGGACAGCAGGAGCAGCGAATGGGGATATCTGCCGTAGCGACGAGTACGCTGTCTGAAATGCCCATGACAGTCGCATTACAGGTTGTGCAGCGCACAAGTTTGCTAGTCGAAGAACGGCCAGGTTGACGGTTTGGAGAAGAGTACTGCCAAGCTCCATCAGTGCCAAGACAAAAACATGATGCAAAATCCGTAGGCAGGCACAGTAATTCGCAGCCTCACTGCCACCTCGTGGCATTTCGGACTGCTTCCTCCGTCCCCGTCTCCACTCTGATGCTCCGGAACTCAGTCAACGATTGTTTCTAAACATTCTTGCTTCCTCATATTTTCCGACTTCCATCTCGGTGCGCTAATGGATGTTACAAGGATAAAAAATGAACCCACGCGTCGTATTCCAACGGACTGCGCTCCCGAAAGCTTACACTGATAAGGATCTCCTTTCTAGATACCATTTTTGAGTTCATGTTCATTTTTAGTCAACTACAGGTCGAGTATTGTTCGGAATTCAACGACTGCGCTGGACTCGGAGTGAGAGGTAAGGGGTACTATCGCTTCATACACCTGATGTTGCCGTTAACTAATCCCGACGAACTGACTTTCATACAATCGACTGACTTCTACCGTGTACCTCGACCACTTCAAGCCAGTCTGTGTCCCCTTCTGGAAGCACCAGTCTCTCCAGAGGAGCACAAGGATAATTCTGTAGATATGAGATCAATAGGATGCACAGGACAACGAAAAGGAGGAAACATTTACATGGGATTTAATGTTGGCCGATGAGCGTGATTCGGCGATGCACCGTATCGAATCGAGAGCTCTGTTGTGGTTAATAAAGCCGCACTCCCGAAGGTCGAGAGTTTTGAGAGACGGTAAGAGTACCGCGCCTTTCTCCGCTCCCACAACAAGACCGTCTAGAAACTCTGAGATCACATTTTCGTCCTTCAGCTGGAAACCTTCAACCCCGACCATGATCCGTAGAAGCTGGAGCAGTGCTTTGTAATCGCCCATGTATTTCGAGATACTCGAAGTCTGTGCCCTGGAACGGGTTATACAGAGACTTGAAACTCGATGGAAATCGGGGTGTAGAACGAGGGTTGTGAACGACAGACGGTACTCAGCGGCGAACGTAAGCGTGAGGTCACGAAGGGATGGAAGCTGTAAAATCTTGACGAAGTCCTCAATTTCGCTGCATGGGGTGTCGTCGTGAATGACCTCAAGACGCCTTAGCGCGGGAAGAGTAGTCGAATGTGGCGGAAGGTTGCGAAGAGGACGAAACAGATGATGAAATTTGACTGTCAAGTCTTCTACACCGCTTGTTTGCTCGAGAACGGAAAGGAAGTCGGCCTCTAATATGGTACAATGACAAGTCAGCTTCGATAGCTTGCTCCATGGAAATTGACCGATGGCATCCCACGACTCGAAGTCGGTGAACGACTCGTAGAGATTGACAGTCCTGACGTTCTGCACATTGTTGAAGGTGTCGACAGGAGGATCTCTCTCCATAGCCGCCGAGTCTTGGTCGCGTACACCCAACTCCTGTAATAGTGGAAATTCGCACCCGGAAAAGGATTGCAATGATGGCGATGACATGTGAGCGTTGAGTATCCGCCAGCGCGCCGTGCTTTCCTTCAAGAGAGGCACTAAAGGATGATCGCCCATGTACTTTTCGCCGCTTGCGATATTAACACAAAGATCCAACTTAGCCGACCTTTCTAAAAACAGTGAGCCTAAGAAAGTAAATTGTCGAGGGGAGAAACGGTATCGTCTGAAATCGAGGTATATCATCGACCACAAACGGGGAAGAGAGAGAGCAATTTCTCGCCAACGATGGGAGACGTGGGATATATTCCAAGGATGGTTCAGAGGCCAGAGGCTGTCAAACTTATGGCCACGCGAGGACCAATCAACTTCGTGATGATTCACGATCGGCGTACAGCAAAGGAATATTTCAACGAGGATATCTTGTGGGAGGGATCGTATGGGATGAAGAATTCTCTTCGCGTCGGCCGCCGTACGCAAAGCTGCCTCCTCCATAGTTTCGAGTGCAAAAAGTGTCTCTTGGGCTTTTATTATCTGCGACTGTAGGGATTCCAGGTCTGCAGACGATTTCAGGACCATATGACGTAGAGTGACAGCTTCGGCATCGAGTGGGGGAGTGTTGACGGAGAGAAGCTCCGAGAAGCGGGGCGACGGGAGTATTCCAGATGGAAAAGGATGCTCACTGAGCAGGCCACAGGTAGGGCAAGGGGACTGGGGCATTGTGAGGAAAGAGGGCTTTACAGTTGTAAGGGGTCTCGGTGCCGCGGTCCAAAAGCTGCAATGAGAGGATCAGATTTTGCTTTATGCACGTCCGCCAGTAGTAATGGTCCCACACTTTTCCAGGACAGTTGCTTGCTTTCAATTTCAGTCTGGTAAGCACCGAAAGCAAGTGCTACAAGAATCAGTTATCGAACAAAAGCAAGAGGATGGAAGTTTTCGCGAAGAGTGGTCTTCCACGTGCGTCGATGCGCACCTCTCACGTGGTTTAAGTGCTCAAGGCCAATGCAAGCGATGCCAGTCAACGATTATCTCTAAACAAAGATTCGTGAACGCCCATTGAACACCTTAGTGCGGCGTCGAGAAAGCGAATCCGCAGGGTCGTCACACGAGGAAGCAGGCAGACATATTATGTGTGGACAGTCCCGGCAGCTTCGGGCGAACGAGTACTAGCTTCCTCCACCAAGAACGCGCTGTATATACCGTCCGAGTGCAGACAGACGTCCGTCCGTCGTCAAGTCTCGAGTTAGGGAGCTGTATTGCTCACATGTTATTTAGGTTATGATGCTAACTCCAGTTTCCCCTCACCGGGTCTCCCCCGAGTTGGATTCCACGTCTTTAGACCCTTTAGGAGACGGTTCGCTATCCAACTTTTCTTTTCTTCCTTCACTGCAAGTTCTTAACTCCTCATGGTACATGCCAGAACGAGTAATTAAGGGCTTCTGGCTTCCTCATATTTTCAGACATCCATTTCGGTGCTCTAGTGGATGGTACAAGGATGAAAATGAAGCCAGGATGGCCCTCTTATACGCGTCATATTTCGACGGACTGCGCTCCTGAAAGCTTATACTGACGAGGATCTCCGTTCTAGATACCATTGTTGAGTTCATGTTCATTTTTAGTCAACTACAGGTCAAGCATTTTTTCAAAATTCAACGACTGTGCTGGACTCGAGACTGCCCAAGCTAAGTCAAAAAGGCGTACTACCGCTTCATACACCTGATGTTGCCGTTAATCCCAACGGACTGACTTTTATACAATCGACTCACTTCTACCGTGTACCTTGACCGCTTCAAGCCAGTCTGAGTCCCCTTCTGGAAGCACCAGTCTCTCCAGGGGAGCACAAGGACGATTCTGTAAGTATGAGTCAATAGGTGCAGGACAAAGAAAAGTAGGAAACATTTACATGGGAGTTGATGTTAGCCGATGAGCGTGACTCGGCGATGCGCCGTATCGAATCAAGACCTGTGTCGTGGTCAGCAAAGCCGCACTCCCGAAGGTCGAGAGTTGTGAGAGATGGCAAGAGCACCGCGCCCTTCTCCGCTTCCACAACGAGACCGTCTAGAAACTCTGAGGTCACGTTTTCGTCCTTCAGCGTAAACTCTTCAACGCCAGACATGGGATGTAGGAAGTTGAACAACATTCCAGTGCCTCCAATGTAATCCGCCTGGCTCGAAGGCTCTGTCATGGAGCAAGTAATGCGGAGACTTGAAATTCGATGGAAGTCGGGGTGTGGAACGAGGGCCGTGTAATACACAGGACATGAAGTTGTGAAGGTAACAATCAGGCAGCAAATAGATGGAATCCGCAAAATACGGATAAACTTCTCCATCTCGTGCGCATTGAAGTCATTGGTAATCTCAAGACGCCTTAGGGAGGGGAGAGTGATGAAACGTCCGGAGAGATCATCAAGAAAAGACTCAGCAATTGTCACTGTTAACTCTTCAATGCTGGTTAATTGTTGGAGACTAGGAAGGAAATCGGACTCCAACTGAGAGAAATAGCATGACAGTTTTGATAGCGTCCTCCAAGGAAATTCGCCAAGGGTTTTGTATGCATCGACATCAGTGTCCGAAGGGTATAAATGCAGGACTCTGACGTTCGGGACATTTCTGAAAGTGTCCACCGGGACATCTAGTCCTTCGGCCGGATTCTCGTCGCGTACACCCAGCTCCTGCAATAATGGAAATTCACATCCGGACAAGGACTGCAATGAAGGCGATGACATGTGAGCGTTTAGTATCCGCCAGCGCGTCATGCTTTCCTTCAAGAGGGGCATTAAAGGGTGATCGCCGATGTCCATTTCCCCACTAACAATATTGACACAGAGGTCAAGCCTGGCGGACCTTTCAAATAGTAACGAGCCCACGAAAGAGCATCGTCGAGGGGAAAAAGTGGTATACCGCTTGAAATCGAGGTATATCACCGACCACAAGCGTGGAAAAGAAAGGGCAATTTCTCGCCATCTATGACAAACATGGGAGATGTTCCAGGGATGGTGTCGAGGGCAGAGGCTGTCAAAGTCCGTGCCACTCCAAGACCAGTCAACTTCGTGATGATTCACGATCGGCGTACAGCAAAGGAAGATCTCCGTGAGGATATCGTGAGGAAGGGATCGCATGGGATGAAGAATTCTCTTCGCGTCGGTAATCCTACGCGATACCCTCTCCTGCAGACCCATGAGTGTAGAAAGCGTCTCTTGGGCCTTCGATATGTGGTGCTGCAAGGATTCTATATATGCAGACGATTCCTGGACAATTTGACGGAGGCCTGCCATTTCGGCATCGGGTGGGGGAGCGTTCATGGAGAGAAGCTCCGAGAAGCGGGGCGACGGGGGCATTTCAGATGGAAGAGGATGCTCAGTGAGCAGGCCACACGTAGAACAAAGAGACTGAGACATTTTGAGAAAAGAGAAGCTTCACGGTTGTGGGGGGTGTTAGTGACGCGGTCAAAGGCTGCGTGAAACGACATAATCAGATTTCGTACACGTCCGTGACTGTCAAGACTGACCTGGCGCTAATAGTCCAATACTTTTCCAGGACCTTTGCTTGTTTTCAAGGTAAGCAACCGAAAGGAAGTGCTACAAGAATCAAAAGCAATGGGAGACTGGAAGTTCCACTGAAAGAGGCAGAGTGGCCGTCCACGTGCGTCGATATACACCTCTCACGTGGTTTAAGTATTTTGCTCAGGGCCATTGCCAACGCAAGCGATGCCAGTCAATCAGATTAGTTGTATTTGCATCGGCATCGATTCAGATATGGTCTTCAAGCTTTGCTTTCTTCCACCTCTTCTCCGTCACTCTAAATACCTCAGGAAACCAAGTCGGCAACTTTTCCTCTTCTTCTCGTCCGAGAATCATCGAAGCCAGTGCCTTACCACTAACCCAGGCATGTGTCATTCCCTCTCCAGTAAACCCCGCCACGATCCACTCCGCGTGGTCCTCAAAAGTCGGTCTCCCAGAAATTTTGCTAGGAAGTTTCCCTACCCAAGGCATCATATCCGCCGAAATTCCCAGTATCCCACTCCATGCCTTCTTGACTCTGCCTGCCTCAAACTGCGAATCCTGTTCATCTTCAGTGCTTTCTCCGCCCCAGTGCTCACCAAAATACATAGCAAGCGCGCCTCCAAGGTACGCCTGGGTCGGGAAGTGCATCGATCGGTCATCAACACATCCGACGGCATCTAAGAAGGCGGACCCTCCAAGCTCGGCCGCGACACCACCACCAAACATGAATTCTGCATGGGGTGTCTTGCCAAAGCTTAAAGAGGGCGTCTGAGGCTGTTGAGTAAGATAATCCCATTTGTCTTCGTTCGTTGAATAGTAGAAAACAAAGGATCGCGTTCCCTGCCAGCTTGGTCCTTGTGTAGCCGTCGAATGGGAGCTACCGTCGCGGGTCAGAACATGGCCCAGGCCAGTACCTGGACGCTGTGCTGTCATATGGCCGCGAATGGGAACAATCTTGCGCCGCATAGGCTTGATGAGATGTGACGTCCAGGCATTACTCGCATGCACGATGTGTTTAGCGGTTATCGTACCGCGTGTGGTGACGACTGTATATGAGCCACCTGAGCATTCAATGTTGGTACATGGTGTGTGGGTGTATAATTTGAATCTAGACAAGAACATTAGAAAGATAATGGATAGAAGTGCACAGCTCCTCACGAAGGATATGACTTTAGCAAGCGCGCGAGGATACCAGTGACTAAACGATAAGGATGCACTGCGCCGCCATTTGTCTTGATAGCGCCGCATACTCTGTCGCAAAGCTGTAAGTCACATACAGCCTCAGGTCCTTCCAACACTTCCCACAATCCATTCTCCTCCGGCATCGCCTTCAAAAAGTATTCCAGTTTCGATTTCATACTCTCGAACACGGAACGCTCAAAGAAGACGTCATACGTGTCGACCTCTCGACATTGGCTGTACTCCAAGAGTCCCTCCTCTTCTGCAACGCGCGATAGTGCCTGTAGATGTGCCCGCCGAAACCTGATAATGCGCTTAGCTGTCTCCGCCCCAACATCCTTTTCCAGTGCCTGATAGGTATGGTACAGCTGTGGCGTAATGTGCCCACCGTTCCGCGCCGTTGCACCTGAGCATATATCTCGGGCTTCAAGCATTACGACGGCGGGCTCCTTCCCAGTCAGATGTAATTTATCGAGGAACTCCCGTGCAAAAGAGGTCCCAGCTATACCGGACCCAATAATGACCACATCAGCAGACGTCGGCAAGCAGTCTTCTGCCCCGTGGCGCGCGAGCGGAGAGGGTGGGCTGGCCCAGAATGGTGTCAAGGGATTGGGCAGGGGGAGCCCAGGAGATAAGGAGAGCTTCTTGTCGAGTTCATTGTAGGAGGCAGAAAGTTGGCGTAGCGTCTCAAAAGTCAAGCGTATTTTAGAAAGGAGAGTGCCCATCCTCGCCGTGGAAGACGAATGTGGGCGGGAATGAATCGGCTCCGAGTCGGCGACCTGTCCGTCATCACCGGCAAGGTTTCTTTTCCACGCGCTGCAAAAGTTTCAAATTGAGAACTCGGACTTACAACTCGTCAGTGATAACTATAGATTGTTGTTGTACATTGACTTGATAGTAAGTTGAAGGAAAACGCCACAGTGATTAGCGTTCAGAATCAGACAGATCTACTAATTCAAACTCCGACAGGAATTTCCTTGCCGAGGCAAAGATTATTGCCCGTAAGTATCCACGGAAACAAGAATATCTGACAAGAGGGCTATACAAACGAGTTGCCAATCTGGTCTTGAAACAACGACATTGTAGTTTTGTTATCTGGCTACTTGGACTTCCAGTGAGTTTGAGACGATTGTCCACTGCTCGTGACCTGATGTGTTGCCGAACAGGCTCTTGGGAAGCTCAATCCTTCCAAGCACGGCACAAGGACGAGTCTGAAAGGTTCAGATCAGCGAAGAAAAAAACAGGAGGCTACAAGACTTACTAGCGCCCTAGAGCCTCGTGACTTGGCGATGCGCAATAGTGATTGGTGCGCATCAGCGCTGTTAACAAAGGTGCATTCGTGGAGATCCAACACGCGCAAAGATGGCAAGAGTGTAGTTCCTTTCACCCATCCTTTCGCGACAAGGCCATCGAGAAATTCTGTAGAAACCTCGTCCTTCAACTGAAAGCATTCCACCCCAGTCATAAGGGCCAAGAATTTGAGCAACGTCTTCGTGCCTCCAATATAGTTCATATGTGCATAATCTTCCCCTTCAGGAATCAGACCCATGGAACATTGAATCTGCAGGCTTGTGACGCGATGGAGATCAGGGTGCGAAGGAAGGCACTGGAAATAGATGAAATGTGCGGGAAAGGTGAGCGCGAGGCGTCGAATGGACGGAACGCGCAGATGATGAAGGAACTCCGCCAAAGTGCCCGGTTCGCCATCATGATACTCGGTTATGTCAAGGCGTTGGAGCAGTGGAAGCAAGACCACCTGGTCCAGATCAACATTGATGTAAATCATGCCAATCTTCATCGTCAACTCTTCAAGACCAGTCGAACGCTCCAGGATTGACATGAACTGGTGCTCCACTGAAAATGAATAGCACGATAGCCTGGTTACTATACTCCAAGGAAAGGGACCAACTATATCATAGGACTCGTCTCGGCCAGCAGTGTGGTAGAAACTGACAGTCCTGACGTTTCCAACATTCCTGAAGATGTCGATGTAGTAATCGGTATTGTCGGTCCCAGCCTGGTACCCGATACCAAGTTCTCGCAGCGTTGGGAATTCCCATCCTGAGAAGGACTGTAAAGACCAAGACGGCAGACGCACGTTCAGAGTCCTCCAGCGCGGTGCACTCGCTTCCAGGAAACCCGTTAAAGGGTGATCAACGATGCCCTCTTCCCCGCCACCAAGAGTCATTGAGAGGTCCATACTAGCGGACCTCTCAAACAACAGATTGCCTTTGTAGACGCATTGTCGGTTCGTTAGACTTCCGTATTGTCCAAAATTTAGATATATTGTGGACCAGAGACGAGGGAGGGTAAGTGCGGTCTTTCGCCATCTGCGGCAGACGTGGGATAAGTTCCAAGGATGGTTGCGAGGACAAAGCGTATCGAATTCTGGGTCATATTCGTCGAAGTCGCGCATTGTTTCATCTATGATTGGAGTGCAAAGGAGAAAGATTTCGGCGAGGAGGTCTTGGGGAAGCGACCGGATGGGATGAAGAATATTCTTGACGTCGACAAGCCGACGCAACGTGTTATCGCGTAAGGCTTGGAGAGTGGAAACTGTTTCCTGGGCTCTCTTGAGCTGGTCCTGAAGGGATTCCATAAGCACTGAAGATTCCTGTACTATTCGACGCAAATCGTTGATTTCAGCGTCATTCTGCGGAGGAGTATTGACGGAGAGCAGCTCTAAAACGCGTGGCGAAGGCGGTCTATCAATCGACGAGGGATCCGTTCTGAGGACGCCACATGTCGGGCAGCATATTTGTGACATCTCTAACGAGGTAGACGCGTCAAATCGCGAGAGTGAAAAGGGGGCAACGAACACTTGCCAAGCAAAAATGACTAAGCAACCTGGAATGGAGATGTCTTAATGATGTATTTGAGCTGAAAAAATGCATAATCAGCGTCTGTGTCCAGCAGGCCAAGCTGAAGTTTGAAGCATACACGTCTAAACGAGGGTAGCAGAGCCGGACGGGCGGTTAAAGCGAGTTACTTGCCGAGGGATAACGAGGGAGTGAAAGCATTGACGCGTTTGTTGTGGGGAGCGCTAGCAAGGAAGGAAGCGTCCCGTGACAAGGTCAATTTTGTTCACGGGAACACGGACCGTGAAGTCGGCCGTAACATTTTAGTACTTAATGCAATCTCAGCACATTACATGCATTACAGACCCGCCGGCGAGAAATAAGCCAAGGATGAGCGGTGTATGTTGCAGAAAAACTCAAGATTGCCAAAGTAAGTGTACGGTACGTGAACGATTGTGTGATTCTATATCTACAAAGTACGGGGACATGATTTTCATTCCCACTTCCGCATTCTCTCGAGTGGCCACCCAACTTCAGCGAAAAACCAATTGCAACGGAGTGGATATGAGATCCTGTCGGTCGGCGTTGACCGCCTCGAATGACCTCCAAGCTTCCGGGAGTATCAAGCGTTGCAAGACTGCACAAGGAGAAGCCTAATAAAATGAGACGAGTCAACGAATGAGGTACTGCAATGGACCGAGTGGAATATACCTCCGAATTGACTGTACTTGTACGGCGGGACTGAACAATGAGAAGTAGTAGCGCATCCCGATCAGATTCCTTAGCATTGTGAACTTGACATCGATGCAAGTCCAATTCTTGAAGCGACGGCAAGACGATCACATTATGCGCGTTTTTGTTCGCCTGGAGAGACTGCAGAAACTTGGAGAGCATGTTTTCGTCCTTCAAGTGAAAATTTTCTACACCATGCATGAGGCGTAGGAACTTGAGCATGCCAGGAATGTAATCTGCCCGCGGAGTGTAGGCTGCAGGCTTCGCGGACATGCAACAGTCAATGAAAAGATCTGTAATTCGATGCAAGTCGGAATGTGAAGAGAGAGGGGTAAAACACATGTAAAAGTCGTTGTAGAAAGTGACCGTGAGGTGACGCAGTAATGGGGCACTCAGGATATTGAGGAATTGCGTCACACAGCCCACTTCGCGCCCCTCGTCGCTTTCGATTACATCGAGGCGTTTCAGCGATGGAAGATAGAGCAAATCAGTAGGCCCGAAATCGACAGTGGCAAGACCAAACATTAGTGTCAGGTCTTCAACATTTGTCGCTTGTTGGAGGACAGAGCGAAACCCCCCCTCCAACAGAAATGAGTAGGACAACAGCTTCGTCACATGGTTCCAAGGAAATGCACCTAGAACAGCTGATGATTCTTGTCCGGCGGAACCACAGGAGCTGAAGAAATTGACAGTCCTGATGTTTGGCGCATCCGAAAAAGTGTCAACCAGAGTATCATCGCCGGCCCCATCGACATAGGCAATGCTAAGCTCTTGTAACAATGGGAACGGGCGTCCAGAAAACGCCTGCAACGAACTCGTCGGAATGCGGCTATACAGTGTCCGCCACCGCGTCGTACTTGACTCAAGGAACCCCGTCATAGGATGCTCCTCTATACCATTCATGCCGCTCGAAAGTGTTATGTCGAGATCCAAACTAGCAGACCTTTCGAACACCAACCCGCTCTTGAACATGCATTGTCTATAAGACAGGGTTTCGTAATGCTCGAAATCAAGATAGACTGTCGACCACAAACGGGGAAGGGATAGTGTGATATTTCTCCACAGGCGAGAGACGTGCGATAAATTCCAAGGATGATTGCGTGGATTGAGACTGTCAAATTTTGGGTGCCAAAAGTAATCCTCGAGGTCGCGGTCGTCTTGTACTGGGGTACAGAAGAAAAAAATCTCTTCGAGGATATCCCGAGGGAGGTAACGTATGGGATGGAAAATGATCTTAATGTCGCCCAGCTTTTCCGATGCCGTTGCGTGCATGGCCCGGAGCGTAGAAAGTGTCTCTTCGGCCTTACTAATCTGTGCTTGCAAACATTCCACTGAGGCGGAGCGCTGCCTCTCGATTCGACGTAGGTCATCAACCTCGCTGTCATCCGGGGCGGTGTTCACGCTAAGCAGCTCCAAGACGAGAGGGGAATGAGGTGCCTCCCAAGGAAATGAGGGACCTCGCGAACTTAGCAGTCCGCAAGTAGAACACGACTCGGGTAGCATTTCTAGGAAGTAACGCGTAAGGTGGGTGTATTGAATGGGGTGAGAAGCGTACCCCTCTCAGCGGTCAACTAAGATAACAAGATCAAGACGCTGTAAAACGTTTATTTAAGCTGCACCGTGAAAGACGAATTCAACGAACAGAGTGTCAGTTGTGAGTTCCCGTAGAAGGCGAGGAGAATGAGTCGTTGAAGGTCGTGGTACAAGTTCAAGTTGAGACCAAGAATCATCACGTGCCACGTAGCGGCCACAAACAGTGTCACTCAAGTGTCACTGAAACAGACTTAGTCTGAAAGTTGAAACAGTCTCGGACGCCGCACGGTGGTCAAGCAAAAAAGTTATCTGCAGCCACCACAGACGATAGTTTTGCAAGAAGCTCCCTATCCGCCGAGCAATGCCTTAGCTTTCACTCAGGCTCTAAGTACTCTATGACAGCAAACAGTGACAGGCTTCTGGTAGTCTTGTTCAAGATAATCCATTTAACCATCTTGCAAGGTCGGTTTGTTCATTGACAACGTTAACTGATAACCAACGCTGTTGCAGGGTTCTTCAGAGCTCTCAACAGTTCCCCATACCTATGAGTGCTCGGTCCGCCTCTGTGGTTTACACTATCCAAGGCGAGCCTGACATGTTCCTTCTCGCGGCTTCCTCCTGTCTTCTTTTCTCACTTTCGAGCATCGTTTCTCCATCGCCTTCACCAGCTGTGAGTTCACTTCGGACGTCACAAATCGATGGCTTTTTTGGATCCATTCTCAGTTCAGAGTGATGCACCCCTGGTGGCGTCGCGGTCGCTGCCGTCCTTATGAGTGAGACTGGCAGCTGGACGGTCTACACCAAAGGGTTACTGGAACGCGATGTTGGCTGGCACACCCATCGACTCAGACATGATGTTCTTTATTGGCTCCACCTCAAAGGCCAACTAGGACCAACTCATTTACTATCTTGAGGACGCGTCATACTGACAAAAGTCACGGTTGCAAC
>QLPD01001785.1:0-12157 GCA_003314085.1 Hymenopellis raphanipes
CATGGAATATCTGCTCGTCACTCCTTACGTCGCTTGGCATTCGCCATGAATCTCTCTACAGGACGCGGTCTGCATGGGCGTATCAGCATCGAGGCGGATAAGCATTTCCGCTCAGGGGAGCCATTATTCTCTCCGCTTATGTCGGCTGCGCCACGGTTGGAAAAGCTGACCATCAAGGCTCCGCTGTTGCTTCAGTCTTACGAGTTTAGGCGAATCGCGTCTCTCCTTCACAACGTGAAATCGCTTGACATACGGATAGAGATTTCCCCTCAGCACTATAGGATTCTACCAGATTTCCTCCAAGTCATGTTTCCCCAAGGTGTTCTCAGCAGCCTCGCTATAGACGTTGAAAGATTCTGGTCCAACCCAAGCATAAGAGTCAGTTGGGACTCCATCCAGCATCTCACCCTCCGTGCGTCAGAGGCCTCCGAGCTGAATCTGCATTACATCAGCCATCATGTCGACCGCGTTGTTGCAATTCTGGGAAGAGTGTCACAGATACAAACCCTTACGGTCGACATCGAATACTTTTCCGACATTGATGCATACCCGATCCGTGAGGTATCTGAGCCGCCCCGCCAGGTGGCTTTGCCCGCGCTGCGCGACTTGAACTGGCGGATTTCTTTGTCAAAGATATCGCCGTCGATCTCCCTGGCGAAATTGGGCGCGGAGATAAAGACTCTGGTTACACCATGTCTCAAAAATCTCTCCCTTAACGTCTGCAGTACAAGCATTGTACAGCGTACTTTGTTTTCGTTAGGACGTTCACAGTGCGCCCTGACCAAGTTATCGCTTGCATTTCCTGTGGGCATCACATCGATCGCACTGGGACTCGCTGGTAACTCGATCCTCAGTGTGCTGCGACATGAAGCGTGCCATTCCCTCGAAAGTTTGTCCATAATGGTCGTGAGCGATTCCTCACAGGCCGTTGCACATTATGTTGTATCCGAGCTAGTGGCATACCGCGATAACGCCGGACGATTGGATATCTCTTCACCCTCCCGGCCCCTCAGTCTTTCTCTACCCCCCACCTCTGCACCCCATGATGCGCGGAATTTGCTTCCACACCTCCGCACATTCACAATTGACATCTCCGACCTATGCAAATACAAGCACTCAGTGATTGCAGGGCATATTGAAGACATCGTCGTGAAGATGGCGGTTTCCCGCTATAGCGCGAATTGTCTTCAGCGTGCGACCATGAATGTTCCACATTGATTTAAATTCAGGCCGAGCAGTGTGGCGGATCTGGAGGCGTTGAAGAGAGATGGGTTTGAATTCTATCTCAGTCATGACTAGATAGATCAAGTTCGCGAGTGGTTGCCCTCGCGTTGAGGATAATAATGCTTTGCTAGACTGGTAATTTATTAGTATTATATCTACTGTACAATCCTAATCGCCATGCTTGAGCATCAGAGGATGATCGCGTTTTTCTTCTTTACACAGCCACAATTACCCATGTCCACTGACCCCTACCATGCCGTGCAGGCGGAAATCCAGACGTCGCTGCAGGCAGCGACACAGCTGCGGGCGTCGTATATGCGCATAAGAAACATGAATTCGATGAGAGGCACGACGGAGGAGTCGGAGGAGCTCGTTTGGGCTCGAAATGAGGTGTGGAACGTAGTGTTGCGTGGCACAGTGCTCATCGTTGTCTACAGTTCAAAGCTACCTTGGCCGCCCTCGAAGCCGACCTGGAGGACCTCGACGAGAGCGTCAAAGTCGTCGAAACGGCGTCGGACACGCGTCTGTTTGGTGTATCGTTCGAACAGGTCCAGGAGCGCCGCCACTATGTCGAACGTGTCCGCGGCGAAATTGAGGTAAGCGCGCGGTCTGCTATTTGGATGGCGTTCACGGGAATACAATCGACAGTAGGGTATGCGAGCAGACGTCTCGCCGTCGGGGTCACGGCCTAATTCGCAGATAATGTCGCCACGACCTTCACCGAGGGAGGACGAGCAGAGCGCGTGGGCGAGGGAAGAGCAGCAAGTGCGTCGCCTCTGTCTTACAGTGGTCAATATGCTCACTTGTATGTATAGATGCTCATGCAACAACAAGATAGGACAAGCAGGCGCATTGTCCGATCTCGCGCAGTCTGGCGTCCACGCGTTAACGCGTGTGTTGGAGTCGCAGGCTAGTCACGCCTTCCCTCTTTCCACAACCATCATCAACTCCCTGTCGGACGCATACTTTGCGCGCTGTTTATCCGCTCATCCAATATCAAGGCGCCATTTGAGATGGACCCACCGCCAGCGGTCCGCGACTAATCACTGCTCATCTTCGCTGTCTCTAACATCGACCAGTGGTCGTCGCCCGTCCTTCATGGTGTCGCCAGCGCATACCGAGCACTGGTATCAGGCGTTCCACCTCGCTCCGAATGGCATCTCCCGCGTCGTCGGTCCGTTCAAACAGTCCCAGCAAACCAACCGCGAACCCTACTACTCGGTCTAGTCGTCCTGTCCAAGGATCACCCACCAAGACGACACCATCCATTCCCATTACGACAAAGCCACGTCTCACCACGACACCGTCGACTTCCTTCCAACAGAGCCCCCAATTCGGACCCAACAAGACTACTTCTGGCGTCAAGTCCCTGATGCAGAGCCACTTTGACCACTCTCAGAAACAGGGTCAAGACCTTGTTCCGGGAGAGAGCTTGACGATGCGCTGATGGGAGGAGATGGGCGTGCCGCTTCAACTACTGCCTACTCGACACTACGATTCTCCTCCATCTCCAACATATCCACGGACACTACCGCGCACCCACGAGTTAGGCTGCCACCTGGCACCTAGCCTCGACTCGGTAATCATTACTTATATATTTACCTACACTATCCTATTCTACATCTGTTCCGCGGACTCGTAAGTATACCAACATGCGTCGTAGACAATCACTTACGTTTGTACTACCTATCAAAATAAACCGGTTTGTAAAACTCCTGTATGAATTTGTTAGTGCCCCGTGTCGGAAGGTAACAAAACTATTACCTCGTCCAATTCGTTTACGCGCCGAAGAGTCAAGAACCGTTGTCGAAAGAATGCTGTCAAGTCGGTAAGAACTCGTTTCGACAAGAACAAGCTAATTTCTTACCATCTCATTTTAAGCACATTCGCGCTATAATCGAATTCGCGTGAGGAACTTGGCCGTTCAAAGCGGTATCGGAGTAAACGGAACAGTAGCGCTGAAAAGATCGCGCTCAGCGATCACGAATAAAGACGGTGCAAAATCAAGACTTACTACTTCGTCGGCTTCAAAGATCCACCCAAGAGACACGCAGATCCTGACATCGCAAAGCCGAGTAAACGAAAGACGCTGCGATGAATGTGGTCAGTGAGATTGGGCGATGCCCACTGGCAGAAGAAGACTTACTCGAGAGGCGGACAACTCGACCGTACTCGACTAGACAATGCTGGCGTGTTCGACTCCGAGACGAGTTAGTCAACGACACGCGTACCACTCGCGTCAACGACGAACATCAATACCTGAGAAAGTTTGAGTCCATGATAGAGGCACACATCCGAGAGGGCTCGACGTACCCGCTGGTCAAGACGAAGTCAGTGTTGAAGAAGAGTCAGCCTTGGTCCTTGTCAAAGTCAAGGCTGACAAAGGGTTAGTCAATGGTAAAGGAAAGTCGATGAACATACCGCAGGAAGAAGACAAGGCGGCGGTGACGAACATCTTCGTCAACGGTGGCCGCGGCGGTCATTGAGACTGATGACGAGTGAGTCGATGATCAAGCCGGAGAAAGTGACGATGACTTACGGTACGTCTATGAGACGGTGCCCATCAGAGATAGGTGAGGTCGGCGTCTACGCGAGAAAATCAGCATCGACGACAGCGAGGAATAAAACTTACCTCAATGAGGTGTTAGAGTAGCCAAGCAACGACGTGAATGTTGATACTAAAAACAGTCAGTAAGCAAGACCCGTTGAAAGAAATCAGTGTCGACCTACTTGAAAGCGAGAGGGATAGCGATCCCATCCGAGACGCGGGCGGTGAGGGCAAGCCTGAAGGTGTCGATGGTTTGATAGTGAGGAAGGGCGGCGAAGGATCTAGAGAAAAGTGGTCAACATCGGTCAAGGTCAAATTTAAGGAAAAGATCAACATACCTTGGAGGCAGCAAGGAGCAAGAGTCAGGTCTCCAGCTGACGTCGACGTCGACAGTCTAGATAGACATCAACGAAGATCAATAAGTGAAAGGGAAGACTAACAAAAAGCAACCAAAAGTCTTGAAGAAACGTTGACAAACTTAACGGTAGTGGAGGCCTGAGGGAAGAGGAGTTACTGTGTGAACCAAGGTAGTCGAAAAGTTCAACATACCCGTGACCATGAACGGCCGTCGTGGCGGGTGACGCTGGCCCCGACTTGAAGGCCAAAGTCGAACATGTTCAAGTCGTCCGGCGTGACGACTGTATCCCGTACGAGGCGGCAAGAGTAGTGAGAACAGTCCTATCCCGACGTCCCGCCATCCTGTTCAACGTGCCGAACAGTCAGTACAGGTTCGGACATGACAGTCTGAAGACACCTACATGATGATGAGGTCGCGATCCCGACGAGGGCGGCATGACGACGACGAAGAGACAACCGACAGCGTCGACTTCGTGGTAGCGGTGGGAGGGAGGGACCAGTGAAAGTGGGGGGAAAGGAAGAATGAAATGGGTGGACACCTGCTGGTCCTGGGTTATATCCCAAGATATCTCGGGCGAGATCTGGATCTGACGCGATCCATTCGGTTGGTGTTTGAGGGTTATGACGTTGCCGTTTCCAGGCCATCAGTTTGGCTTTGTCAACCGAATTTGTGGAATGTCGGAATTGACGCCACACGTAAGTTGGCGAATTGAATAATGTTGGATTTGAGCGTAAGGAAGCGAGGAGCGAAACGGCCCAGTATAGTACATCGTGTAGTCGCCTAAGTCGAGGTCCGTGAGCTTGTAGATGCATGAAGATAAGAGCGAACGTACCGATACCCCCAGTCGATGAACATAGTATCTCAGATTCAGATCTCCCAAGTTCAACATTCGGGGATCTGCATGCTTGACGTTGTCGTCACCGAGTCCTCGCTATCGCCCCCCACGTAAGCGCCCAAATCCTAATTGAACGCAGAACCTGGATCCAGTCGCGAAGTTGAAAAATGAGCAACGTTGCGTTACTCAGATCACCAGACCGCGCTGTCTGCGGATCTAAACATTCTTTAAAAAAGCTCTAACATGAAACACCAGTCAACGCGGTACAGGAACGGGGGTACTTACAATTTTTTGAATAGACTGGGTGCATCCGTGTCCTTGAGCATGGAGCTCGTTCCACACATTCTCGCAAAGAAGACGCCGAAAGTAATGTTCTACGGTACCGTAATAGTCGCGTTAACAACGCCGAGGAGCAATGTCCGAAAGAAATGATATCCAGGTCAGAATGAGGTGGGGGATGGAGGCAAGGGTGAAAAGCCGCGTCAGCACCGTCCACGTTCCCAGGGTGCCGGTCCCGACTCGATAAGATTGAGTTAGAGAGGCACCAGAGCACCTCGTCATAGATAGCAATAGTCGTGTTAACAGCAGCGGAACGAACAACAAGTTGAATAGAACGCGTTTTGACGCGCTTTCGGCCCCGAGCACCGTCGAGATGGTAAGTTAAACAGCAGTAGAGAGACTTCCGATTCTGATTCTCGTTGAACACAAGGAGTAGGTTATGTGAAATCGATTGTCAAGAGAAAACGAGGTCGACTTGGTGGTAGTGGTGCAAGTCCAAGTGAGCTCGATCACTCGGCTATGCCCGAGTGGCGACTTGCACTAGCACCACCACACGATTCTGAACTTCAACAACATCGAAACTCGTCCGCAGAACATTAGAGCATCTTTGAGGTGAGTGAATACATCGGATATAACATGAACATTGAGGTAAGCTTTATATTCAAACCCTATGTAAACGTCTTCGGCTCACCGTGGTTTAGCCTTTCGAACTCGACGGGCTTAAAACTCGATCTTCAACGTAACCATGCGAGCCGCGTGTTACGGTAAGTACAGATCTTCATACAAGGTCAGGAACTGATTAAGAAACGTATATTCTAGCTACCCTACATCAATGCCACGGGATGAAGAGGTACATGCTCTGATGCTCCCCCAAAGCTTCTCTGATGTCTTGTTTGCCCCACATGTTTGAGAACCTGCACTCTCACAAACACACGCGTCGCACAACTTCTTCTCCCACACCCTCTGACGCTTCTCCCCTCGCAGCGACGAATCTCATTGGTCGTCTTCATCACAGGACGGCGTGCTCTATCCCCCCATCCGGGTCCAGCCCTCCCACTTCTATGCTGGGCCCTCAGATCGGTCTTGAAACTATCTACGACGCGACCTTAAGGCTGCCGCCACGAAATTTTACGCCACCGCCGCCAAGCCTTCAGCTTCGTCTACTCCGTTTCTCGGCAAGACATCGCCCCAACAATGACCTCACCCAACGACTTGTCCACGACATTGACACCGACTCGCTACCATCTGGCGCCTCGCACCGGCTTACATTATCTCTAATTATTTACCTACGCTACTGTACGCCTGTTTAACCGACTTGTTAGCATAACCGCGTGCGTTGTATAAAGTAGCTTACATCTATACTGTACGTCGAAATAAACTGGTTTCGTTAACTTCTGTAAGAACCTGTTAGTGCCCCGCCGTCAGAGCTAACAAAATGTGTTACCTCCAGAGTAACAAACCCAACCGCGCGAAGACCCTGTCAAGTCGGTAAGTCACGGTGTGCAGAAGAACAGACTAATTACTTACCATCTCATTTTGGAGTACATCCGCACGCTACAGTCGAATTCGTGTCAATAACAGATCGTAAGTAACAGGGAAATGACTTACCTCGAACAGTCGACTTCCTTCCAGAGTCCTCATGGAGCTTGTGATCAATAACAGACCGATAATCAACTCCGCGGCTTCCCGTACTGTTCAAATAGATATCCGAGCAACTGCTGAAAACTTGGCAGTGAGAAATCAGAAATAGACATTGTGCAATAGTAAGACTTACTGCTGTATGGTCCTCGGCTCAAGATACACCAAGAGGACGCGCAGATCCGTACAACGCGAAGCCGAGTTGATGAAAGAGGCTGTGATGAACGCGGTCAGAGAGATAATGCGATGGGAGAAGACCCACTCGAGAGGACGAGAACTCGACCACACTCGATGCTGGCGTGTTCGACTGGAAGACAACTTGGTCAGTGGTACGAGGTTTAAGACCAACACACGTACCAGTCGAGTCAAAGACGAACATCAAGACCTGGTAAAGCTTCAGTCGATGATAAAGGAACACATGGAAGAGGACTCGACTTACCCGTTGTTCAAGTCGAAGCCAGTGTTGAAGAAGAGTCTTGTTCAACGAGGGCCTTCGTCGTTGTCAAAGTCGAGGCTAATGAAGAGTGAGTCAATGTTGAAGGACATGAGATGCAAGTGAGAAGAACATACCGGAGGATCAAGAGTCAACAAGCGGCGTTGACGAAGATTATCGTCGACGATGGCCTTGATCGTTGTTAATGTTCATGCTGATGACAAGTTGGTTGATATTCAAAGGCATGAAGATATCGAAGACTTACCGTACACTGATGAGAGCACGGCTAAGCGAGGCCGAAGTCTGCCCGAGAGAGTCGGCGTCGGTGAAGAAATACGACGGCGAAGGCTGACCTCGGCCAGATGACAGAGTAGACAAGCGTGATTGTCGAAAGTCGATGCTGAATCGAAGGAGTCAGCAATCGATAACACAATGAAGAGAAGGGTAGAACATACTCGATGGCGAGAAGTGCAGCAACCCCGTGCTGAGAGACGTGGTCGGCGAGGACAGTAAGCAAAGCGTCGATGTCTAAGAGAAGCAAGTCGTCAACATCGGTGAAGGCCACAGCAATGACGAGATCAACATACCTCAAGAAATCAACAAACAAGAGTCAAATCCTCAACTAGTGTTGACGTCGTCAAAGTAAGTCCAATCTAGACGAAGGTCAACAAGGACACTGATGCGAGTGAAGGGTATGACTAACCGATGGTAATAAAAAAGTCTTGAAGGAATGTCGGAAAACTTGAAGGGAGGCCTGGAGGAACGTAAGTCAGTAAGTCAACCAACAAGACTGAAAGGAAAAGTTCAACATACCCGTGACCGTGAACGGTCGTCGTGGCGGGTAACGCTGGCCCCGACTTGAAGCCCAAATTGAACATGTCGAAGTCGTCCGGGGTGACGATTGGATCCAGTAGGAGGCGGCAAGAGCAGTGGGAACAGTCCTATCCCGACGTCCCGCCATCCTGTTCAACGCGCCGGACAGTCAGTACAGGTTCGGACATGACGGTATGAAGACACCTGCATGATGATGAGGTCGCGATCCCGACGAGGGCGGCATGACGACGTCGAAGAGATGACCGACGGCGTCGACGTCGTAGTAGTGGTGGGTGAGAGGGACCAGCAGTGAGAGTTGGGGGGAAAGGAAGAATGGAATGGGGGACACTTGCTAGTCCTAGGTTATATCCCAAAATATCCCGCGCAAGATCTGGATCTGACGAAATCCATACAGTTTGGATTCAAGGGCAATGACGTGGCCGTCGCTAGGCTATCCATTTGGCTTTATCAACCGAATTTTCGGAATGTCGGATTTCGCGGCGCCACACGTAAGTTGGAATTGAGAATGTTGTCCAATGGAAAGTATAAAGAGCCGGACAATATGGCGACGATACGAGTCCTTCCGAGAGAGCATCTGAGAGGAGTCTCAGCTCCTTGAGACGAAGCATTAAAAGCAACTCGAACACACCAAGCTGACTTCAAATCGAGACCTTTTCAACACGGAAATGTTCCCCAAGTCGAACGTTCGCGAATCCACATGCTTCGCACAGTTGGAACCCAGGCCAATAACGGCGCCACGTAAACGAAGAACTCGTAACCAACCGAAACAGAATTCCACGGCGCGAACTTGATCATGGCGTCAAAATCACCAGACCGCGAGGTCTGCGGATCTCAGTATATATAGAAGAAAAGTCTATTGATATAATGAGGCGTCATACGCAAAAAAACAAGGGCACTTACCGCTGTTGAATGGAAATCCAATTTTGAGTCCGCGTGCTTTGCATCGAGTTTTGAATTCGCCTGCGAAATGTTGCCCTGAATGAATGAATTAAGCATCCAGAGTAGTGTATCCTCAAGCGCCTTTAACGCCGAGGAGGGATTCCCCACAAGAATGACGTCCAGATCGAAATGGGATGGGGGATGGAGACAAGGATGAAAGGCCGCGTCACTCTTCCCAGGCTGTCGGTCCCGACACAATAAGATTGCCTTCAAGAGGCACCCACAGTGCTCGTCATAGATAGCAAGCGTCGAAGTTAACGGCAGCGGACAATAAAGTCAAGGAGGAAAGTGGAATAAGACGCGTTTAACGCGTTGTCGCGCCCCTACGACCGTCGGGATCTCTAATGAGATTCTTGAAGGTTATATTCCGAGCCAGCAGAGGCGCACGCAGGTGGAGTGAAGGTCAGAACTTATTTGACTCCAGAAACGAGGTCGGCGTGGTGAGAGTGCAAGTCCAAGTGCTCTCGATCACTCGGCGTTGTCCGAATTGGGACTTGACCTCTTACCACGACCTCAAACGCGTCGCTCCGACACTCCGCGAGGACAACGACGTCTGGACCCTCTGCACCGACCGCGGAATATGCGGAGGACTTATGGCGGCCTAGAATAACGTTGCCGTCATCAACACACAAAGTAAGCTTTCATTGAAACGATACAGAATGGTTTTCGGCTCACCTGGAATTAGGTTTATTGTATTCTGCGCGGCGACATGTTGAAGAAGGCGATAGACACGTAAAGAGAGCCGCGTGTTATGGTGAGCGCGGATCCGACCTTGTGGCGACTTTGAACTTTCTTGACATTGAGATTCTGTGTCCAGGAATATAGTGCGGCTGTTTGACGGTCTTGTGGTGCTCTGAAGTGGTGCTATCGTCGTTGGTGATATCTCCTACAGTGTTGAACAGTGGCTTAGCTTGGTTCAGAAGGTATTTTTCCCTCTTGAGTCTTTACTGCTTCTGACGAATCTTAGATTTCTCTGCGCTGCTCTATACTACGACGGGTATATGTACGATATGAAATGGTATTCGACTGGTTTATATCTGCTCACAGCGCGTACGGCGCCAAACGCGCGTCTTTCAATCCCCAAATCGACTTTGTCCCTTCCGACCTCAACCCCGACTTTATCGCCGCCTTGATAGGCACCTCCGATGAGAGAAGATGAGACAAATGGCGATCTTAAGCCAGTGTCAGTTCTAAACCTCGCCCGAAAATGAACAAGGTACGTACCTGATGGTAAATTCCATGGGCGCGTGGTGCTCGGGTCACCTCACAATGTCTAGCACCAGTGAATCTTGCCGACTTGGACACGCTTGCTTTATCTTGAGATCGACCACGAAGTCGCCATCATTCCACGAGGATTCGATCCGGATTCTGGAGCTCCTGGCCTTGTCGTTAGGCTTCTAATGAACGGGGACAAGAAACAGCGACTCGTACGTACCTCTAGTTTCTTTCGCTAATTTCCGGCTCACGGATACGCGCCAGATCTGAATCTTACTCACGCCGTTCTCTTCGCTTCCTTCGTCGCCTGCCGCGCTTGTTCCCGAGTGGTATTCTGCCCGTTCGAGGGCGCCGACTGTGCCAAACAACTTGAAGGACAACTCAGGACACTCGAGTTTATCAGGAGACCTTTTGCAAAGTGGTCCTCCGCGCGCCGGATGAGCTGCTAGGCCAAAATCGCGCAGAATTTCCTAAACGGCATGTTCAACATTTGAACATGATAGAAAAAGGTAACGTACTTTCGTTGCTTCTTCGGGAAACTTTCCGCGCGATTTATGCTGAGGCTATGCAGATCCACGTCGTCACGGAGTCGGAATATGGAGAACTAGTTGGTTTACTTTGAAGTGTGGCGTCACCGCGAGGACTGGTTAGACTTGGTCGCCTGCCTAGAAGAGTATGGTTAACGCGGTTATTTGATGGACAATGGACATGCCATAAGCCACGGCCTTCCTTTGACGCTGAAGCCATATCGACTTGGTTGACGTCGCCGCCAACTCTGGTGAGTTCCCGAGATGAAGTTGGATTCGCGCGACGGCGGAGCACAAGGAAAGCGGGAATCAACGCTGAACATCACATCCCGGACTGTCGTATGGCCCTCTCGCCGCTCTTGAGGTCCTGCTGTTCATATTTTCCTATTTGGTATGTTGGACTTTCGAAGCTACTTGAAAAGGTGACGTACTATGCCCTTTACCGGGACCGCGGACTTCGTAACTAACAGCCTCAGATCCAGATCGGCATCAAGCCACCAAATGGGGCGAACTTGTGAACGGGTTGTCCGAATTCTTATGTGGCGTCATATTGCGAATGTCATGTTAGTTTCTACGGATTGTTTAGCGCTTAAAGGGGTGAATACTGAGAAGTTCAACCTGTTTCTCAGTCGTTCGAGTTGTCTGTGTCCTTGCGGGGAAAACATTTTGGTTCGGTAAGTTGGGATGAAGACGAGGCGGGAGTCCTCGGATTCGCCTCGCGCTTGTATCGGGGCTCTCGTCGCCGTCCTCGCTCGATGTGCCTGCCTAGAATGTTCAACTTTCAAAGTTGAACTATTGAATGGTAACGTACCTTTATTCATTCGAGCCCGAGGAATTCACAAATAGATTTGTCCAGATCCAGATCTTCATCAAGTCCGGATAGGTCGCGTTGCTTTGACGTAGCGCGGGTCACGACCCCGTTTCTTGAGCAAAGTCTGGAACGAATGAAATAACGGACTTGGTAAGCTTTACCTTTGCGACAACGAATGTTCCTCTGACTGCCATGGAAATTGTTAGGATGGAATAACACAGAAGTCAAAATAACAAGTACCTGGAGCCCCGCGGCGAGCGACACTGCGACGTTAGATCCTCAAGCCCGATTTCCGTCATCGTATGTCGGGAAGCCTCAAAACTAAGCAAGATCTCTTCAGAACGAAGCTGATTGTAGACTGGGAAAAACACGAACCTCAACCCAAACTTCACGATGGAAACTCCGGCACCGTTGACTCGTGCGCCAAGATGCATCAAGTCCGCCGACTCCAGTTCTGGGCGAATTGAGACGATACGGCATTCAAAGAAAAGGTAAAACCTGCCTTTCTCAAGTCGA
>QLPD01001786.1:0-21442 GCA_003314085.1 Hymenopellis raphanipes
TCTTTCCACTGTCTCTCAGGCTATCGCTGCTAACGAAGAGTCAATCTTAGCACCGATGCGACTAAGGAAGACTACAGTTACTAAATGGTATACTTACAATGCCTGATTCACTCGAATACTATAACTGAAATGAAACTAGTCAGAATCACTAGACCTTTTCCCAAGTTACAACCACACAAATGTCGTCCTAGAAAGCACCTCCGTATTCCTCGCCACCTCAACCATGTTCTTCCCTCCCTCACTTCGCCTGAACACCGCCACCCCACCCTCCCCTACCACGCCACTCATGACCAAGTACTCCCCATGCTCGCCACCAAACTCCATCCCGCGAATCTGGTTCATACCCGTATAAACTTGGTTCACCAGCCTCAGCCCCCCTTCAATGTGGTATTCAAAGATGGCTATGGAGTCGCCACGGGGGAGCGTCGTGCCCGTGTTGCGGTTCGACACATAGATGTACGGTGTGGGAAACTTGGGCGAGGGAGTGGGTATCAGGATCTCGCCCGCGGCGTACGCTGCCCCGTCCGGCGGATCAGAGGGGAGTACGGATGCTATGGCCAAAGCTTGAGATGTGTTGGTTGAGCCGAGGGGAGGGATTGCCTGTACGGAGAGCGTCGAAGATAGTTCGTGGAGAGTGTAGAGGAGATCGTCTACAGTACGTATCAATAAGAAAATTTGATTTACATAGAGGTGAACGAAGTGGCAAGCACCGTACCGTGAATGACAATATGCCTTGGTCCACTCCCCTTGGGTTGATCAATTGACCCAGCTATTTTCCAGTTCCCTGGCGAACCGTCCTCGACGAGACGCCAGATAGTGTCTGAGCCCTGCGAGAAAGGAGGCCCTTCATCAATCATTGCCTTTGTCTTCAAAGTTCCAAGTAGGAGAACACTAACCAAATCAGGTATGAAAACCTCATTCTTGTATTGGTATGCCATATGCGGATGGGAAATACCTCCTCCCTCTGGAGGAGGAGGAAAAGTAATAACCCCACTGTCAGACACGTCAAGGTTCAACGGCGAGTCTGTCGTCGGGATAATACGTCCAGTCCCGCCGCTGTAGTTGACGACAGCGAGTTGACCACTCGTCAGGGCAGCAGCGTGGGCAGGTCGGAGACCGCCACTCGATACTGTTACGACCGCCTCTGAGAGCACTCCTTCGGGCGTAACAGAAAATGACTGCACAGCACCATCGTTGTTTTGATTGACGGCACTGCCAGAGTGTGCTGTTAGACAGAGAGAGGGGGGAAGAGGTAATCTCGGGACTACTCACTACAGAACGCTTCCGTTTGTGGGATGCAGAGTAATCCACGTACAGTTGGCGCCAGTGGGATACTTGCCGGCTAGGGAAAGCGTCGAGGCTGCTGTGTTGAAGAGATATGTCGCCACGAAAAGATCAGATCCGCCTGCAAGAATGGTGAGGTTGACCATGACGCCGTGCAGGAAGTTATAATGTTAATAACTTCGATGATTTATGGATGCAGCTCCTGGTCATCTGCCATTGATAGGCGATTGGCGGTCCGCACCAGTCCGTCCATTTGCGAGCTAAACGAAAGCGAAGACATCAAGTGGGCGTACGCGTCACTGAAATTACGTTCAATGATTACACATTCATCTCGCAGAAATGGCGATTGGATTGCTTGAGGGCGACGCACGCCGACGTGGGAGGAGGTGGCGTGTCTATCTGCTGTGTTCCTGAGCGAAAACGAGGGATTTAATCCTCCCGCCTTTGCGTTTACCTGAGAAGAAATGAGCACAAACTCGTCCGTCATAGAGCGTCCCGTGCCTTTCCTTCGCGAGTTCAGCGCAAGCCGCGCAATGCAGAAAAGAATGGCGGTCAGGCTGGGTGGGGCAGAAGACCATTATTACTGCGATGGATTTAGTTGGTGAGAAGGAGATGCTCACTGAATTCGAGCACCTGAAACCCCACTAGACGCGCTAAGTAACATATATCCTGCATTCGAGTACTTGCTTCAATCTTGTGTGCCTACCGGAAACGGCCTTATCACCACTGTTGAAGCAAGGTTTCCAGCTGCCGTAGGTGGCACTTCAAGCGAATGACGAGGGGCCAAAGACTCAGAGTCACGAGTCATTGATCTATGTTGTTGTGGAAAGCTGTGAGTCGAGGTACCCCATTTCCAATTTTCCAAAGCCATTTTATAAAGACCGGCAGCAGCTGTCGTCGCCGACGTAGGTGCTTTTGTGTTGATAACAATTAGAAAAGAGGCGTCCTCGCCAATCAAAACCGACGATCTCTTTTTTGGACAATTCGGAGAGGGAAACGTTACCAGACAGCCCACGGGCGTCCCGCTAGTGGCGCAAAAGAACGAGATGGTGCCCAAGGTGGTGCTGTGAACGGATTACGTTGTTGCCAGAACACGAAAGGGTAAGACATGGATAGAGTCGCGCTACCGCGCCCAAGGTCTATTCGAAGGAATGGCTGAAAGGTGTAGCAGCGCGTGGATACAGCATTTTGAGGTGCTTTTATAGTAGTACTGGCACTAGCTCTTGATGAGGTACAGGATCCCACCTTTACCGCCGTGAGCGTGAGAGTCGTTGACGGAGCGGGAAACCGTGCTTACATTTTGCAAGTACATAATATCCAATGTATGGCCCCTAGATGGCACGAAATGCGCGTCCAGTAATTTAGTCGTTGAGTACTTGGGTTGTCTATTCAATCACATTATCATGTACAGTTCCACAGCTTTAACCCTCGTTATCCCGTTATCTCCCGAAGTAGAGTTCAAAAGCGAGCATGTAGACTGACTCCTTCATTGCACGTTTTTGGGATGCCCGGCCAGTCGTTGCAGTAAGTGGCACAAGAAAATGGGACAATGCGATCGACGTGGACTCTTGCATGAGGATTGCGGAGACTGTTTCCGCTGGTGCGTCCACAGGTGGACAATGGGTAGGCTGAGCAGGGGCGCCGGATATGGTAAGAACAGCCCCATGTGATGAGGACGCGGCCCATTGTCGAACAAACACGGAACAAACAAGATCCAAACTTGCTAACTGACAGTCACGACGCGAACAAAGGCCACCGTCGCGCTATAAAATCGTGAGTTTTGCTTGTTCACGACTCACTGTTAACCGCATCTTTATCTCACTCATGGCTCCCCAGACACCACCTCGTCCGACAGTTCCATTGGGCTCACCGTGTACACCTCGACGCCCTGTATCTGATATTCAGCAACCAGGCAACGACATGCTTGGTCTCGCGCGTCAGCGCCTTGCACTGCGCAAATCGACGGCCTATCATACAGTACAACTCCCCCTCGATACATTTGAACAACAACATCTTCGTCTCTCTCAATTCAAATCCACCAGACAATACAACGCTCTGGTTGACCATGTCTTCGAACAGCTCAAGCTTTCCAATCTCCTGAAAGCAGACATCGGTTGGGACAAGCTGCTCATAGACGAGCGTACCGAAGACGATACCTTCGCCAACCTCTGTCCGATAACGGACAAGATCCACGACATCTGCCTCGCATGGGAAAAGGACCATGGCAAACACCTCAGTCGCGCGAACGCCAGAATGCAGGTCGATCCCCGCAGAACGACCAACTCCGAAGTTTACGGAGGCTCTATGATGGTGGATGCGCAATTCGTCTTGACCGAGTCTACCACCCCCGGTCCTCCTACGAACTATTTGCCTGACACTGCGGACCTGTCAGGTCCGGCAGAGTTTAAGAAATTCCTCAAGGATCGTGGAGAGGTCAGCAATTTCTCTATTTTTTCTATTCTCCGCTTATACTGAGAATTATGTAGAATGAACTCAAACTGACCGGAAATGTCGGCCATATGATGGCCAATGATCCCTGCCGTCGCTTTGTTATCGCCTACACTATTGAGGGTGCGGAGATGCGCTTCTGGTATTTCTCTCGTTCGCACATCGCGATCGGAGAGGCTTTCGACTACCACAAGGTACGTATGTCGTTTACCTCATTTGAACGGCCTTACTGAGTTGCTCGTATTTCCAGAACGCTCTGCCCTTTATCCGTTTTGTTATTTTCATGACATTCGCTGACCGAGTGCGGCTTGGCTATGATCCGACCGTTGTGCGCGTACGCGATGCCGTAGGACAGATACGGTACCGATTCCAGGTCAGTGGCAAATTCTACCTGAGCGGGGTTGCCGCTATCGACGAAGAAAGTGCGCGCGACGTTGTCACGCGCGCTACTCGCGTCTGGGGTGTCCAAGAGGTCGATCCCATCACCAATCTACCCATCAATGGCGACCGGCTTGTGCTCAAAGACGTCTGGCTATTTGATGACGCAAAAGGCGAGAAAGAGATCCAGGACGATATCTTCGCAGAGCTCAAAAAATTGGACGACAAGGTTGCAGAGCGGGTGAAGGCCGGCCAGTCTTACGAAGACCTTGGCGTGGATCGTTATCCCCGATCACCGCAAACATTGGAAGATAGTGCCAAAAGATTCTTTCTGACGATCTTGGAGGATGAGGTTGTTGTTATAGGAAGTGACGAAGATGTCGCTCCAGCGCCCGGCCCTCAATGTGTTCCGTTCTACTATACCGAAGTGCGGTCGACTACGGCGTGCCCTCCCGCTGTGCATGGTGCTTTACGCTCACACGCTGATGGCCCGCCTCCGCAACAATCCCAGCCTCCGACGATGCGGGTGGAATTGCACAAAGCGCGAGTCCACCGGCGTGTTATATTCCGGGAACGCTGCAAGAGGTTGGACGCGCTGTTCGACTATGCCGACTACAGTCTTGCAATTTGCCAGCTTCTTGAGGGTTCGTCGTGTATTTCTTGTTCATTTGTCTGATATCTGACGCGGGTGATGATGCAGGTCTTAACTTTTTGCGTCTCGCGGGTTACGTTCATCGCGACATTAGTCCGGGCAACGTCCTCTTCGTGAAGAACGAGAAAGGTGGTCTGCAGATCAAGATCTCAGATCTCGAGTATGCACGAGCGTATGGCGCAGAGTCGTCAAATGCGACTCCCTTGACTGTATGTTTCACTCCCCATACTTGTCTCCTTCTGAATCGTTTTTAGGGAACACCTGGTTTCATGGCTGTCGAATATCAGCTTTCGAACCATCTGTTCAAGCCCGCGAAATCAGCACGTCTCGCAGGGGCTGGTTTTGATTATGAGAACGCTGATGATTACGGAACGCCCGAACCCGCGTTGGAGAGCGAATCCGCCCCCCGCTGGTTTCGATTCAACTTCCTTCACGATGTCGAGTCCGCTCTTTGGCTATACTGCTCGCTGTTGTTTCACAGCTTGCCTAGCTCCGTTAACGACAGGGTTTCTTCCGAAGAAACTGCGAAAGTCAAAGAATTTGCCAAGATCCTTTTCGGTTTTGCCCTCCAAGCAACTGCTCCGCGTTCTCACTTCGTCGTCAGCGCTGACACACATGAAGAAGCAGTGGACCTTCTGAAACCACTTTACAGTCTTGACGAGCAGTACGGACTTATCCTCCTTGATGGCCTCCAGACCTTCAAACAGCTCGTCGAATGTTATCGGTTAGTCGAGGCGACGAAACCAGTTCCGGTGGGGAAGTCGTTCAAGTGGGATAGCAGCGCATTTGAGCCGTTGTTTTATCGGACGTTGCAGCTCAGTTTCCATGCCATACACAGAAACCTTCGTGGGTCGACTATTTCCGCGTTGCCTCTGCCACATTGTCCGTCGTTGAAGCGCAGGAGAGACGCCGATGAATCGGATAATTATCTTCCAATTGGAGACTATGAAGAGCTGGAACATCTATCGAAACGTGCAAAGACGGAACAGCCCGACGGCGCTGAACCGTCTGCCTCGAGATCGGTTCGAAGCGGGCTGAAACTAAACCCAAAGGCAAAGACCATCTATGGTCAATATCCATTTTGATGTGTTGTACATATTCTCGTTGATTACTTGAAATCTTATCTATATTCATTGAACAAGTATTAAAAACTTTAACATCCGTCGAGGACCAACATTGAAGAATCATAGAAGTCGGCCCATACTGGAAATGTTTGACTCTGCGGTGCGCGGGGAACCTCTGTTGATAAGATCCAAAGCTCGCTCCCTATCGAACGTGCGGGTAATGGGGACATCGGAAGTCCTCACGCTAAATACTTGAGCGAGAAACCCTGAGGAGGTTTTGAATAGAACGAACATCGTCTAGCAGAGTACATACAATATTATGAACATTTCAATTGACCAGAACGCGTTGGTCTGCAAACCACATACGCTGCTCACGTTGCGGCTACTTCAACGTAGTCTTAGTCTATGTAGTTAGTACTAATCTAAAGAAAAAAGCATCTTTTGTGGGTCCTCGAGATAATTGCGCACTCTGACCAGGAACGTAGTACCCTCACGTCCGTCTAACAGTCTATGGTCGTATGTCAGCGCGACCACCATGACAGGCCTGATTACAACGCGGCCATCAACGACGATTGGCTTCTCCTTGACAGCATGCATAGCGAGCACCGCAGACTGAGGCAAGTTGATCATGGGCGTTCCATATAGCGCGCCCCCGTTGGATCTACACCAGATCAGTTTGAATCGTTTAAAAAAGAGATGCAAGCTGACATGGCGAATGTCCCCCCGCTCATATCCTCTCTCGCTTTCCTCCCCAAAAGATGAATCTCTGTCTCAATCTGCACGATGCTCATCCTCTCCGCGTTCCGCAATATCGGGGTGACGAAGCCTTGTGGCGCAGCGACGGGCACGCTGAGATCGACGGAATTGTGGTATCGCTCTCGATTGACGCGTTGACGGCAGGGACCGCGCTGAGAGCGCGCGTGCATGCCTTGGCAAACGCGCCCATGAAGCCGAGTCCGTGGTCTTCGAGAATGCTGTCCTTGTTACTGTACATGGAGATGAGCGACGACATGTCGATGTGGTAAGAGAAGCGGCAGCGCGTTGAGATTCCTTTAGACGTTCGGCGGTGCGTAGACGCATGCTGCTCATCTTTACCTAAAAGTTCTGAGAAGGTCGGTAAGTAAGTAAGTTGGAGAGATTTAGATTTACGCGTGACGAACCCTAGTTTCTCGTCGCGTAGTCGGGGCGGGTGAAATGCTGTCTCCCTGTGAATTTCTCAGACCAGCTGGGGCTGGAGGGTTTGAACTGTAATTCCGATTCCTTTGGCAGCAGAGAGACACGACATGATGTTGGCCAATCACGGAGCTCACGGGACCAAGACTATTCTGTGGTGAACTTTAGAGACGATGCATTTTAGGGTAAGTATACACATACAAAGCGCGTCTATTTGTGAGGGTAACGATTCGGTTTGCGAGCATGCCTGAAGAAATCGGCGTTGAGGTTGTGGCATGACTTGAAGGGAAGATCACTTTTGATTTAGATCCATGACTCGGACTCGTGACTCTTTGGCCCCTCGTCATTCGCGCTTTCACTCGTGAAGCTTGAAGTGCCACCTACGGTGGCTGGAAACCTTGCTTGAACAGTGGTGATAAGGCCGTTTTCGGCGGACACACAAGATCAATATTCAATTAGCACTTGAATGCGGTATGCTGCAGACGCGTAAGAAATAAACAGATCAGGAAACGGGAAGTCATTCAAAGGATTCCTGAAGGATCCAATGTCATAATATGTGAGGATTTTCACCAGGTAGCAACAAATTTGATGATTGCATGATGATAATACCCTTCACTCGGCAGATCCAACGCAGACGGATGTGGTGCTATTGGGCCACGCCCAGAAGCAAAACTTCTCGTCATGGATCTCTTAGGATGGGGTCGGCAACGTCTACTTTGTGTACAGGCATCTGCGCGGTGTGATACATGTCCATTCAAAAGTTAAGAGATACGATCAAAGTCCCAATGATCTACCCAGTATGTATGTACTACAACTGGTCCTTGCTTCACCCCGCTAGTCGCTGTCAGTGGACTAGCTTTTGAGTACATACAGCGATATCTTGATCATCATGTCAACACAAATCGTGGCAACTACTTTATGCCGCCTGATTTTACATTTATTGCGCCACAGGCGTCTGTCAACCAATACACTCACACAACCACACGATCGTTATTTTACAGCATTCGTGAATTGAATATTCAGGTACTTACAACTATACAATTTGTACACTATTTGGAGTTCTACTACAACGAAAATGCCCAAGGGGAGTCAATGCGGGGAAACGATAGATATATAAGTAAGTGATGGATCCAAGCAAATTGTGTCGTGATTGATAGATTAGGGTTCGTTGAGGTTGTTGAGGAGGGTGGTGAGGCAGCGCTTAGTGACCATGTCGCCCTTGAGGAGGACGCTGAAAGTTTGGTCACGCAATGGCTCCGGAAGGCAGGCACGAAGAGCCTCGCGCGCGCGGAGGTTGTCGCTAAGGCGCAAATAGCAGCGTACGACATGTTTGAGCAACCGGACAGCCTGCGTTTCCACGAGCTGATTAACCATGTTGCTCAAGACGGTACCAACGGCGTAAAAGCGCTCGTAGGTATGGCAAATGTACGTGAGGCCTGTCTCGTCGAGAAGGATTTTTTGAACAATGAAGATGGCGACGGTTTTGGAGAGCTCGGAGCCAGTTTCCATGATGCGGAGGCACAATGGTATAATCTCGGTGGAGAGGAGGAAGTTGATGACAGTGTTGTTATCATTTTGCTGCGCGAGACATGAGGATGCCGCATGGAACAAAAGTAAGGGGGACGACTTACTTTGACGAGAGCCCCAATGACACCGAGGGAGGTCAAACGGAGGTATTCAAATGGTCGGGTTTTGGAGGTGGTATTCAAGAATGGATATAGAAAGAGGGGTATATGGGCTGAGGGTAGTCAGCATTACGGCAAAGCGGGGTGGATAAGGGGCGTACCGTTGAGGAAGAGTTGACGCGTGTCTGTGTGAGAGGCAACACATTGGAGCAAGGCAAGAGCATTGCAGACCCGGTTTGATACATGTGCAGTGAGATTGGGTGGCGAGAGGAGTGGATAAACCGAGACAATCTCCTGTAAAAGCGCGGGCATGATACCTGTCATTCCGGTATCAGCATTTCGTCATACAAAATCCAAGCAACCGTCCTCACCAAAAGAATGCCAGAGCACCAGCGCCAGATCGTCGTATTGCTCTCTCTTCTTGCTCAACTCGAGCAAGGCGCCTTCTCGCGTCGCTGGATCCATGAGGTCAATGACGAGGCCATAAATTTTGCCGTCCTCGTATGCAGCGAGTTGCGCGGTCAAGTTGAGGCCGGCACTGGGTACGAATGGGGCCACACCCTGGTGGGGGACTGGGTGAGCAATGTTGGCCGACGGCGGCGGCGTCGCAGAGTAGGGTCGCGAATAGTACGGGCTGGGAAGCGCCGCCATCATGGCGAGATAAAAGTCGTGCTGAGTAACGCGTAACGCCCTTCCTTTTCCGAGGGGATTAAAAAATATTAGTTATTAAGTGACATAACACCTCTCTCTCTCCATGCGCCATCCCCTGATACCGCTCTGCATACTGTCGCTGTCGTTTGCACTCGCAAACGCGCTACATTTCTATCTTGATGCTAATGAGAAGCGCTGTTTTATCGAAGAGCTACCGACAGACACCGTCGTCGAGGGTACGGCGCGCAAGTGTTCACGCTAATTACCATTCTCACCGACAACGAACAGGCCATTACAGAGCTCTAGAGTGGTCAGAGGCACAGCAAAACTATGTCAAGGACGAAGCACTGGGCATACACGTCGAAGTAGAGGTGCGGCCTCCTCGGCATTGCTGAACACGTATTCATTTCACTACATACAGGAAGTCGACACTGGCGAAATCGTCGTCAAAACAAAAGGACCCTCTGACGGCCGCTTCACATTCACCTCACACGACTCGGGTGACCACTCGATATGTCTCTCGACAAACTACACTTCATGGTTCTCGTCTACCCACATCCGCCTTTACCTCGATATCGTTGTGGGCAAGACAAAGGCCAGTGCAGAGCACGACCGGGCCCATGTCTCCGAGATGGCTTCCAAAATTAGGGATTTGAATCAGAAGCTGGAGGACATACGGCGCGAGCAGCAGTACCAGCGAGAACGTGAGGCCGACTACAGAAACCTCAGCGAGGCCACCAATTCACGAGCAGTGTGGTACAGCGTGGTCCAGATTGTAGTCCTCGTTGGAACGTGTGCTTGGCAGTTAAGACATCTCAAGGTAAGGTCTCGTTTACACTTGGACCTACTTACTCTCGCTCACATTTCACAGAGGTTCTTTGAGGATAGGCAAATGCGATAGCATCGAGTATGAACTTGTATTGTTATGTCGCTCTACACCTTATATGATGCTCTGTAATTGGATGTGCTCCACCCTTCAAGAGTGAGTGAGTGTTTTCCCAAGCATGCGGGGCCTGTACCTTGAGCGGACTGAAGAGCTTTCTTGTTTTCTGACCATACTTATCTTCACATAACGAATGCACAGACTGTAATTTATGATGCGTCACAACAACCGCGCTACTACCACGAGGATCTCATTGTTCCAATATAGGTTGAATACATCAGCTTTACACCCAGACGAAAGATGTCCTAGTAAGCACATCCGTATTCCTCGCCACTTCAACAAAATTCTTCCCGCCCTCAGTCCTCTTAAAGACAGCCACGCCGCCCTCACCCACAACCCCACTCGCGACCAAATACTCTGAATTTTCACCTCCAAACTCCATACCCCGGACCTGATCCAATCCAGTGTAAACTTGAGCAATCAAGTTGAGCTCGCCCCCAGTGTATTCGAAAATCGCAACAGAATCCCCACGCGAATCCGTTGTTCCGATGTTACGGTTTGACGCGTAGATATAGGGCGTAGGGAACGCTTTGTTCGGCGCGGGTATAAGGAGCTCAGCGGCGCCGTACGAGGCACCCGCCGGAGGGTCTGGCGGTATAATAGAGACATTCGCGAGAAGCGCAGAGGTGTTGGAGGTGCCGAGGAGGGGTATAGCTTGGATCGTGAGCGTGGAGCTCAGTTCGTGTAGAGTGTACAATAGGTTGTCTGCACGGCTGGTGGGTCAGTAAAACCGCGCTTGTGATGTATGGAGACGGACCGTGTACGGCGATATGTCGGGGCCCGCTGCCCTCAGGCTGACCGATAGATCCTGCGATCTTCCACGCGCCTGGCGATCCGTCCTCGATGAGCCGCCAGATGGTGTCTCCTCCCTGGGTGACGGGTGGCTCGGATCAGTAAAAGTATGTGTGGTACTTGGAAGGGGTACTCACCAAGTCGGGCACTAGAATCTCACGGCCGTACTCGAGGGCCATGTGCGGATGCGAGACGCCTCCCACAGGAGGAGGGAACGTGATGACGGGCGAGTCGGAAGAGGTGTCAAATTCGAGGGGCGACGAGGCGGTGGTGGGTATGATGCGCCCGTTTCCTCCGCCGTAGTTCATACCGACGACCTGCCCGGTGGAGAGGGCGACGGCAAAGGCGGGGCTGTCGCCTCCCGTGGGCGCGGTGTCGATGGGGCTGGAGACGACGCCGTCTGCGGTTACGGTGAACGATTGGACGGCGCCAACGGTGTTTTCATTCGTAGCGCTACGTACATGTCAGGTGTCAGTATATTTCGCGAAAGGCGGGTTGACACGTACTATAGGATGCTGTTGTTGGTAGGATGGGGAGTCAGCCACGAGGGATTGGAGCCCGTCGTATAGCGATCGAGTAAGGAAAGAGTGGACGCGTCAGAGTTGAACAGATAGCTAGCGATGAAGACGTCGTATCCTCCGGCGAGGATAGTAAAGTTGACCATGGCGGTTGAAAAGAATGTCGGATTCGTTGCGATGATGCCCAGGACTTTATACTATAACCGCCAGGTGGTGCTGGCACATCATGCGGAAGGAATTGGTTTTCCACGCGTCCACGCGAACTTCGAAACACGTGAGATTCTCCGACTATTCACCACGCTTTTCGCCGTTTCACTACGAGCTATTTGAAAAGTAGGTTAACATGAGCCCTAACCAAAATTGAGACACCTTAAACAGCACTGCCATTCTCCTCTTCATCTGAAGGTATAGGGGACCCGGTGTCCCTTTTAAATCGCCAAACCACCTCTCTTAAGGAAGGCGGACGACTTTCTCTGGGCATCTTCCGCTTCCTCTCAACCCAATCCGCGCGGAATTCCTCATCTGCATAATTCAGGATCATGCACGAGTCACATTCGCCGCTCCATATGTTGTCGTTTCCTCCCTTCTCGGCGCTCAAGGTCGTTCTACCCCAAGGTTGTGCCGACACCGTGATATCCACGATCTCTAAGCGCTGTAATGCCGACAGGGCCTTCAGATAGTGTGCCTGCAGTCAAAGTAAGTTCAAGTTGCGGGCACATGATGAGGAAACGAGCGTACGGGAAGCCCTAGACCGTCTTTGTAGACGATGGTCAAAGGGAGAGGATCCTTGAATTGGGGTACGGAACATGTGTTGCATAGGCCACACCAGATTTCGCTTTGGGTGAGATGGAGTCGTTGTAAAGCGGGGAATGTGTTGGCGATAGCGTATATCACCCGCGGTGTAGGATTATCTGTACCTCGGAGGTCAAAGTCTGTGATTCGCGCTGCTCCAGTTGGGGCGAAGGACAGCATCGCAGACTCGTAAGCGACCGATTTTGAATAACATGGTGCGCGTAATACACATAGCCAGTCTAGCCTTATTTTGCGTACTTTTGTTAGGCCGTTTGTGGTCCAGTGTTGGATTGACGTTGGGTATGGTTTTTGTACGCAGTGTAGTTCTCTATACGAGAAACGTTCATAAAATGAATTCAATATTACAGTAGAGGGGTGCGCACTGTGCCCATCGAAATATGTCGGGGAACATTAGGATGTCCTTGGAGGTGACGTCGTCCCAGGACATAATATACAGTCTTTGTAACCAGTTTTCAAGAAAGATGGCGCGAAACATTCGTGAAGCCTGGGAGAATCCGTGTACTGAGGACCATGGCGGTTTGATGTTGACACCAAGTTTATCAGTGTCTGTCCGGGACTCGTGAACAAGGAAGTAGACGATGCGATAGATGAGCTCAGGCGGGAATTGCATCCTTGTCGTGATGACGGGGAAGAGTCAATCGAATTTATTGGTTCCGAGGACAGGTCCGATCAATGCTCTCACGCTTTTCCCTTCTGCCATCCAACTCTTGTTCAACACAATTTTCAACATTAAACATTACTTGACAGTGCCACTCATCTGCCATGTATACCTTTGCGAGTTTCAGTTATTCTTACAAAGGCACCACTCGCTCAACAACGGTACGTATTAATTCTCAGCACATCACTACCTGATGCTGAACATGCTTCGTTGAATAGACTCGATAAGCATCGGTGTCGTATCAGCGCTCGTCGTTGCCATCTGTGTTAACTCGATCATGAGAATCCCGGCGTTGACTGAAATACTTATACCTTCCGAGTATGCTTACACCACACCTTTTCTTAACTTATGGACACGTCGTATGTCGACTTTGACGACACCTCCAGGCGCCACCACGGTCGTTTCCTATCTCACTTCAAGACCAACAAGTCGTCATCCTCATCCAAGTCCAAACAAATCTCCTCGCGGAGTGTGGAGTCGTTTGGTCACGTCTATGCATCGGACAAGGACCTCCCGCCCGTTCCCAAGATTCCTTCGGCGTGGACACAGTTCGTGCCGAGCCGGTCGAATACCTCGGACTCTGCAGCAACGTCGTCGTCGGGTGCTGGTGGTATTATTGAATGTACGTGTAATGACCTTACTCTTTTTCTGATTTAGTGTTGACCTTGGATTGTACAGCTCCGCGGAGCTTTTCATCTACTGCAGCTACTTCACCTGGTATACCCCGGAAGCCAGTCGGTCTGGCGGATGAGTATCTCGATGCAGCGCCCATCACACAAGCCATTCCACCACCCCAACCTGCCGCCGATGCGGCCATTCGCGTATCTACCGTGTTGGACTCTAACGTAGCGCAGCAGGTAATGACACGAGGACCTCCGACGAGCACATCAGATCGCGAACAAATGGCCCAAAAGCTGGGTATGTTTTCGATCTAATCAGGATATATGTACAGGCCGCGTCTCAAACCTTCCGTCAGACGTTATGATCTATGGGGCGACGAAGAACTTGGCCCATGCGCAGACGCTTGTGGAGGGTGTTATGGCAAGTACGTCGGCGCGTTGCCATTTTAGCCCGGTGATGCTTATGGTGTCCTCAGGCGACGTGTGGCAGACCGGTAAATCGGTTGCGGGAAATCTTCTGCAACCGGCGAAGGACTTGGTTCCGATACTGGATATAGTAGCGGTGTATATACCTCCGATCATGGTCAGTCCCATAGTTCGCCTCTGCGCGAATACTGTTAACAGTGATATTCGCTAGGTTGCTAAATCTATATTTTCGGTTCGCGTCATACGCGTTCATACCATGTACTGAACCTGACGTTTGGGTACTTAGGTGTTCGTGAAACTCGAAACTGACAAGCACGACAATGATGCGAAAGTGGTCAGTTCGGATTTCATCTACATGATTAATTAAACTAATTACTTCAATATCACTAGGAAGTGGTTCTACTCACGATGGTATAACCTTTCAATGGGATGAGTTTTTCGATTTACAGTATCCCACAGACCGACTTCTGGACAGCGTTATTTGACTTGAAAATAATTTTCGAATCGGCAGATGCGTTCAAATCATCACTTGAGAAATTCCTTGCTAATGTACGTGTACCCATGTAAACAGCGTTTACTCTCTAAAACGTTAACACAGGTCTGTAAAACCATGAACGACTTTGGGAATTTCAGAGAGTGAGTTGAACACCCCGTTTGAATCATAACTCACCAAGCGAACAGCGTGTATTATAAACACGGGCAAATTGGTTTGCAACCCCCTCACTTTGTAAAGCTCCAAATCTCATTTCCAACTCAGCACGGACGATCCGGTCGGGAGCGTACAAGCAGAAACTCGTCGAATTCGCTCAAGCATTTGTAAACCACAAGAGCGAACTTCAGCTACTGCTCACGCAGACCTCGGCCTTGACGATAAAGAAGGTCGATTTAAAAGTCGATGATCTTTCTTCGAAAATGGACATCCTCCTCAGGTTTATCCGCCAGCAGTCCCCTCTAGAGCAGAGCGTCTCCAAGAAGATCGCGAGATACGGGGGTGAAGAGAGGGCTTTGAACGTCAGTTCCGTGGTCCGTATACTCTTCCCATTCTCATTTGGAAATATTAGGATCCTCGAGCTCTAGCTGAGATTGCCCACGGCGACTTTCATCTGACGTTGACGCCGCAACAGCAACAGCAGATTATGCATGTACTTCACTCTAATATGGAGACCCTGTTGAAATCGAACGCGTACGTCCACTCGATGTTTTTTTAGGTTTGTCACTGCTGACGTTCGTAGCGCCATGTTTCAGCTCAAGATCGAGGAAACACAGAGAGCAATACAGAAAGCTGTCGAGCGCTCCACGGATACTATCTTGCTTCACGTATGTTCTCCGCTCCCGAGAAACACACAAACTCAAATGTCTTTGAAGCTGGATGCCGGCCCACATAGTATGATTCACAATGAAGATATACAAGCGCTCTGGAAAGGTGCGTATATGCGCTTTGACATTGGGTGAATTTGACGTTGTCGATTCTCCAGACATGGTACTACTTTCTACTTCTCGCAGGATGGGCATCGCTCGCTAATGACGTCCCGAAGAAATGGCGCTTAAGTTGCAAGACACGACACTTTGTCGATGGTAAGATGCGCTGTTGATTATGAGGTTCAGAGATACTGACTGCTGACAGCGGTACACCATTACTTTTCTCACAAGTTTGCGGAGCATCGTCATACGACTGGTACGCCTCATCCTGACCAGTGGACGCTCAAGTTTCTTCGAAAAGTCATATGTATGTGCATTTTCAATCCAATTCCAATCCAGCGTTGGTCTGATTAGTGTCAAAGTCCAACCGACAATTGGGGATTCCATCGATGAAGATGGAAGTGGATACGTCTCTGTGTATGAGGTGAACCATTTCTTCAAGTTCTGCCCCGAAGGATGGACTCCGACGCAGTGGTTATGCTAGTAAATAACGCTTTTCGCTGGACACCTTTGTGATACTCGCTGACCTCCTGGTGTGTAGTTCCGCCGCAGGATGGTACGAGAATAACGTCTAGTACGTCGTCCGGTATTTATTTTCGTTCAGACGAACCTGATCATGGAAACAGCTACAGAAACAAGTGCATGGTAACGCGTATTCTTCGTTTGCAACGAAGCCTATGATCCCTGAAGCACGTCATGCAGGAACTCTTGACGGCGATCCAGCACTCGACCAAGAGGCTTCTTCCGGTCAATCGCAAGCATATGAAATCTTCCGGATATCTGAAAACGTCCTGTTTGCAAGGTGTTTTTCTCATTGTGGATTCTCTCAATACGGAGACGTCGAGATATAGAGGCGAAGATTTGAGGGATGAATACGATGCTCTGAATCCTTATAGACTGCAGATTTTGGATGAGGATGTGAAACGCATACGAGGCCGTCTGGAGCAGACGGGCTATCAGCTGGACAGTCCGGAAGAGGTCGCAGCCATTATTAGTACTTCCAGGATCGAATTGGTGTGTCACTGTCTATTCTCCGGCACTCTGTCATCGTTCTAACGCATTTGTAGAGAATTCTATGTTTGGTTTATCTTTTACTTGAGCGACATGCGCATATACTCCAATTGGCGGAGAATCTGATCTTGTCGGAGCGAGAATTCTCGTTGATGACATGGAGCATGAACAACACCGTGGCGGCGTTTGGGTTGAGGTACCTTTCGCTTGCGGAGGGCTGGCGACAGCAGCGCCGAGACGCGGTTCTGCAGGTTCAGTGTTTCGCGAGTGGGATTTTTGAGAGTTGGCATGCGCAGTGGGGGTTTGATGTGGGTGTTCTGGTATCATCCCTCTTCCTGATCTCATGCGTGTTCAGAATCAGGGTGTGGTTAGCGAGTCTCCGCTGGGCGATACGAGCTATGAGTGGAAGCATGATACGCAGGTCAAGTCGGATGGGGCGAGCAAGTCGAGGGATCCTAAGGATTTTTTGGCGTTTCCGTTGCCGAAGCAGCCTTCGGCGGAGGAGTTGAAGAGGATGAGGAGGGCTGTTTTGAATCCGCTGAGGATTGGTGGGGTTAAGTATGGGGAGAAGAAGAGGTCTTTGGTATGCGTGTTTTGTTATGGATGTTTGTAAACCTGACCTTTGCCTTTAGTCTCAGCGCAGAAATAGTAAGAGGCGGAATGTGCAAGCTTCGCATCCCGTGGGTCCTAGAGTTAGTTGTCATTCTTTACCAGACATTTTGTGTTGATTGACGCTCTATGTAGGCACAAGGGCTCCTAGGCATTCCAACTCAGGACGCGTTGTCGCAGCACTCTCCATTACATTCGCCAGCTCGAGAGATATTCTTTCAATTCGAGTTCGAAGGACAAGACGACCAGGAGCAGCAGCAGCAGGTCGACAGCGACGCGTCCGTCGAGACGTTGGAGGTTCCCAATGTGCGGCATAGAAAGGTGAGAGTCTTGATATTGAGACCTAGATGATCTCTGAATTCATGGATGCATAGACCAAGGTCATAAAGGTAGAGGATAGAATACGGATGGTGGAGGCCGAGCTGGCTGGGATGAAGGAGATGCTTGGACAACTGTTGAGCCTGGCACAGACTGGTAAGAAATAATGATGGGATGGATATTCAGTAGTCTCGATTTCGAGGAATGAACGTTATCGTTCCTACTTACATATAGATATTCAGCACAGGCTGATGACGCTCATGACTGTATCGATACCACCCTTTACCTTGTATGCGTTGATACCAATTGTATTTATTTGATCGAACATCTTGACCTCATACCACCATCACCAGCACCTACACCCAGCTTTGTTTCTTGGATATTGTCAGCCCTTTTCTTGTTACTGTAATCCCGATGCCTCCTGCAGCCAAGAAGCAGAAACCCGCCACCGCCGCCGGGAGGATCCCACTCGCTAACCTCGAAGAGCTAGCCGCGATCTGGTCGAACGACGCGCGCATTCCGACGGTAGAGTCGCGCAAGGCCTGGTGCGCGGCGCGCAATCTCGACTATGGGCTCGTGAATCGGCAGTTTTGGTGGCGGAAGAGCGCGAAGAAGAACAAGGCGAACAAGGAGAATCGTAATGTCACTGTGAAGGGCCCGCGTGGGGGCTGTTATGAGTTGCCTGTTGGGACGCCGCCTGTTATCGTCGATGTTAAGCAGGAGGTGGTGGAAAAGGAGGAGGAGCTCAGTGCCGAGACCGTGCCAGTCAAAATCGAAGTGCTAGACGTTCTTCCACCGCCCTCATCGCCATCCATTCCCTCGTCAGACACGCTATGTCCATCGTCGCCGCCTCCGTTCGTTCTCAAGAAAAGCCCGTCGCAAGAGCCAGTTGGCCTCCTCCAGGAAATACCTGTACCGCCTCAGCCTCAGCCTAAACGCGTTCGGAAGAAGGGACCTGCTCGTAAACGTCTTGGAAAGAAACCAGCAAAGAAACCTGTAAACCCAGCTATCAAGAAGGAATCGACCGTTGTCCAGGATGCTTGTAACGAACCCATCGTCGAGGAGAAACCCGCTATCGAGCCCGAGAAGCCTGCACCTGTGAAGAGAAAGCCTGACGCGAAGACATCACCTCCAGCTAGTAAACGCGTCCGTTTTGATTCTCCATGCCCTCCGCTCTCGCTAGACGATCCGACTTCTCATTACTGTGATGGATCCTGCGACTTGTGCTCATTGCCTCTTCCTGGTATGTTAAGTACTGACTATTTTCTTTTCCTTTCTTATCTCCTTTACAGACAATCCCGACGAAAGCGTGACAGAAAATGACAACACACGACTAGAAGCGCTCTATCCTTGGTACTTTCAACCTACTTACGGACCTGTCTTCAAGACGATGCCATCGGACATACCTAAAGAGCTTTGGTGTCTATCTGCTGTAGCTTATGAAAGCATTGTTTGATCGTTCAATTACTGATTGCTGACTGCTTGACTATTAATCGTAAGATGTTCTTAGCCTCATCCGAACGAAATCTACTGACTTTTGGCGCGTTCATATACCTAGTTGACTGTGCGAATGTTTGTAGACGGCGACTCTCCCCGACATTTCGGAGAAGTGTCATCTTAAGTTTTGGTATGCCTCTTTCGGCCGAATACAATTGAATGCAATTGATGATGATTTTGATTTTTAGGCGCTCTCAGTTGGAACCGTTTACTTCTCTGTTTTTTTTTGCTGTATCACACATGAATATATGCGCAACTTCTAATTCGTCAGTCCCCGAAAAGAGGCTTCTAAGATGCGCTTGCTTCGACGCGAGAATCCTGCTTGCGCAAGGGCGGTCAACATCCGCCAACCGTCGGCGGTCTTGGCTCCTCCTCCTCATGGTCCCTGCACGATGCCATCCGGAACAACCAGTCGGAATTATAATCTTGATAGCCGGCCCAGTGCCGAAGCAAGGTCCCCGTTTTTTGAACCCTTTCTCACCCTGGACGACCTGTTGCGACTTCCAACTCAGTTGTCCCGTATGGTTCATCTGCCCTTGGCATGCCACCACGGTGACCCTCGCGTCTTTCGTAGATATATATGCACCGGGGCCCTCGCCTGACTGCGTCGACACTCACAGCTTCCTAACTTATTCGACGACGGTCGACTCTGCCTACGCGTTTTTGTTTGAGTTTGTCCGTCCGCTCGTTATAACGTCCTCGCGATAATGGGCGCGTATGACAATACGTTGGGTGCGTAGGAGTTTGGGCGGCCGCGCGCGTAAGATTGATCAACCGTTCATTTTACAGGTTTTATGCTGTTGGGCACATTCAGTACGTTTGAAGCGTCTTCGTTCGTTCATTCGCTCATGTCTAGTCATCAGTCAACACCTTTCTCTTGGGTCTTGTGTCGTACCAATTTGCTGTTTATTTCTCGTTAAAGTTCAACGACCCGATATGGTTGCAGTACGCTACGCTTCTTGGCCGGCGTTTCGCAATGCTGACGTGCATACAGACTCATGGTCGTCACCCTTCTCCTCACCGATTTCTTCCATAGTGGCAGTCTCATTTATTTGTGCTGGTACTATGTGTGAGTCATCACCTTCGTTGAACCGCCAGCTATTCAAACTTGTTTTCATTTAGAGTGACGAATTACGACAATCCCAGTGTATTGACCTGTGCGCGATTTCCTTCTTTTGCTGATTGTGAATTTTGCTTATTTTCCTCCTACTAGTTGCATACTGGCCGGTACGTCTGACGTCTGAGATGTTGTCCACCGTCTAATGGATCGCGTAGCTTCCTTTCACTGGAGTCCTGACTTCCATCGCAGCCATGATAACGCATGTATTCCTCTCATGGCGGTGAGTTGCGCGTTGATCGTTCACAGCCAAGCGTCTTACGAATGTCTAGCTATTACTCTTTAACGAAGAACATCTACGTATTTGTGTTTTTGATCTGTGCCGCCACGACGTCTATGGCACTGGGTTTCACCACTGGGATCCGATGTTGGCAACTTCAAGAGTGAGCATTTCTCATATCTTTTCCATGGGGGTCTAACGCACGTCTACTTCTGCAGATTCGTCAAGTTCCTAGAGGTCGTTGGCGTCATTACCGGATGGCTGGTCTGTCAGGCTGCGCTTGACATTATCATCGCGGGCCTTCTCTGTTGGACTTTCTTCATGTCGCGCACTGGTTTCCACAGAACGGATGATGTACTTAAGAGGGTACGCTTTCGCCGATCTTTCCGTAAAACTCGCATACTTACTATTGCTCACGATGCGCAGTTGATTCGAGGTTCCATCCAGACTGGCCTGCTCGCCTCCTTGTGGTCAATAGGTGAGCTCACGACGTGACCTAAATATACGAATATCAGGAACTTAACGGGGATCTAGGGGATCTGGTGGGCTTCCTGGTCTCGCCAGAGAGTTGGATATATTTCTTCTTTGCAACGTGTATAGGGCGAATGTACACAAACGTATGTTTTTGCCTCCTCCCTTCAAGTGCTTACATTGTTTAACGTTTTACAGACGCTCATGGACACGCTTAACTGCCGCCGTTCGCTTAAAGTAGCTATTTCCGGCACTAGGGACCTCGAAACGAACGATGCGTACCAGCTGCAAGCGACCGCACAGAGTGGTCCGATCCGCATTAAAACTGTTACCGAGACTGTTATCGATGCGCAGGAGCTGAACAAGGACATTGAACGCGGCAGACTCAGTACTCACCACGATCGCGATTCGGAACCAGATGACAACAAGTTTGCCACTTTTTCTGCCCACTGATGGAGTCTTTTTCAGAACAAGTATTTAGGTCTTTATTAATGGCAATGTTTGCTTTAGAATTTGACGTGCACATCTTCAAGTGACGCTGGGTCAACTTTTGACCAGCTCGCAAATTCCGAAGTGGTTCTTCACGACCACAGTCTCCGCTTCGTTCAGGGCCTGTCCGGTGTCACTCGCTCCGGGGCTCGACTAGTCGCGAGTGCGACCACCGGCAACTCGGAACGGATGGGTCACATCATGTAACACGTCCCAATTTTGTTGCCATCCCCCCCCCCCCCCCCC
>QLPD01001789.1:0-10959 GCA_003314085.1 Hymenopellis raphanipes
CCGGTAAGTCGAGCTATTTCCGCTTTGATTTGCGCTTCGGAGGACATGGTGGTATGTAAACAAGAGAGGTTGTATTTGGTACTGTTGATCTAAAATGAGTAATGTGCGCCACGTGAGAAGTGTAGCACCCTTCAACTTGAGCTTTGTTCCTTTTCTAGAGGGCTTGGACTTGTATCGCTGGAGCTTCTCTGCTAAAAAGATATAGTCCTTTATAATGGCCAACTGATTATCGATTCATCGGCAGTCAATGTCCAGTTAACGATTGACAGCGGTCGCTACCGTCTACTTCAATACTACAGGACGTGATGTGTCCTATAGGCAGTTTCTCCATGGCGTCTCTAAAGTTATGAATCGCACGGCCTCACGAGGGACACGATGGCGGTGCCACCATCATTTCACCCTGGGCCTTTGGGCTGTAATCTAAGTTGCTTCTTTCCACTACGAACAAGTCCCAGCTAGACATGGACTTGGAATCCGCGCGTGCCGCCCCTCTCGCCATACAAAGCTTGGTCCATCCGCCCACTTGGTCCACCCTCAGGCCGCATACTGGGGACTCTGAAGAAGTTCGCAGCGACGTGCTGAAAGTACTGGATCATACCACTCCTTGGAAATCCATGGACAATCTCCCCATTTACATGGTGCTCCCAGTCCTCAATGTTCTCCAAAAAGTGTGTTACTTTCGATTACCGATGAAAAGACAGGCCATTGAATCGTGAAAGAGGAGCTGGACGGGTTTGATCATCTAGGACGATTGGAACATCATGATTGGATTCGTCAGAGCAAATGCATGAAATGCTTGCGCCGCTTGGGAGATATGTACGACGTCGTACCGCCCTCATTCTTCTGCTCGAATGTCGCAATCGAAGGAACTGGACCCGTGTGGGGTGGCGGATTTGCGGTATGTTGTAATTTCATGGCTGCACTCGCGCCTTACCTATTCCGCTTCAAGGATATATGGAAAGGACGCATAATGACGCCTTTTGCGAGTCCCGTGTGTTTGAAAGTTCTGCGGCTCTTCACGGCTGGGAGCAATAGGGAGGATCTGTTGAAGGTATGCCTAACAAAACTTCCATATGTTCCTCGTTAAACGGATAGTAGGCGTTCTGTCAAGAAGCCCTTGTGTGGAAACAGCTCCGCCATCCAAATATTCTTCCTTTCCTCGGTGCCAATAAGAACCTCTTTCGCCCCAGTTACTGTCTGATATCACCGTGGATGGAGAATGGGAATATTGTGACATTTCTCAATAACAATCCCTCGCTTGGCAGTACTTTTCGCTTGGAATCGGTATGTAGCACGCTCTGCTTTGCTCCCGCATGCATTCATTTTTTGCTAGGTGGTAGACATCGCGCGAGGCATTCAATATTTACATGATTTTGATCCGCCCATTGTCCACGCCGACATACGAGGGGTGAATATTTACACTTGGCTTAGTTCTGCCATCTCACATTGTATAGGGAAATATTCTCGTCACTCAAGATATGCATTGCGTATTGGCCGATTTCGGGATCAGTCTCATGGTTGAAACTCAAGCACCTGGTAGTACGACTTTGTCACGAGGCTCAACGCGTTGGCTTCCTCCGGAAATGATGGACCAGTCACTCTTCAACCCGTTCTACATAACGGCGAGGGATATATACTCGTTCGGGTGTACGATCATAGAGGTGCAGACTTCTTTCTCAATCAAAATGTGGCGCAATATTCAGGGTAGCTTGACAGATCCATACCGGCCGTCCGCCGTTCTCTCACCTTAGATCTGATGCCTCTGTCATCAATGAAGTCCTTCTCCAGCGAACTGGACATCCCCGTCCCCCGGCCGACTTATTTCCATCGGATCATTTGTGGCAGTTGGTCCTCGAGTGTCTCTTAATTACGCCTAGAAACCGTCCTACTGCGTCCTCGCTGCTCCAGAGTCTGACGGAGGAGTATTCCAATTCGTTCAACCATGCTGTGAGCAAGTCTTTCTCCTACCGCCGAATGCGAGGTTGACTGACGAGGTGCACAGCCCCCAGCTTCGAACCGTGGCACTGTTCCAACATGGTTCCTGCATGTTTACAAATTACCTTGGCCACATTGCGTGTACCTAGCCGAACCGTCACAACCTTTTACGATCGATTGCGAAACAGCGGCGGCTGCGGGACGTCCCCATAGTACTCGCATGCCTGGACAAATCAGCTTGGAAAGAGACAGTTACTTCGTTAGCGACAATTCTTGAACTTCCAGGATAATAGGAGCGAGCTCGAACACTCACCAATATATGACGCATGTGTGGTATCATCGTCAACGATGTCGATCGCGGCCTACCCGTTTGGGCTCGCGATTGGGTTGGCTCAAGTGCATCGTCTCGATTAGCACTAGATTAGCCTACACGTTGGAGCTCTTAGACGAACAAAGAATTGTGAGCTACTGTGAGTATAGCTGGGTCCTCGGAGCAGCGCTAAAGTAGGCGGCTATGCCGCCGCTTAGTGTGTCGGGGTTAGTCGGAGCTAGCCTCAAATAGGCTATTACTCGGCACCCCGGTGCCGAACTTTTTTTTAGTGCTCACGCTCACGTCGCGAAGGGCCGGGCCATTTATGGATCCCGCTGTGAATCTACCGCATCGATACTAGCTTTAGCGGCCATCGTCATGACGAGTGTACACCTCCGTCACTGCTGTCATGTCATGGTTAGGACAGTATTACTCCAAAGTGGCGCGCTTTCGATTGACTATGGGCAGGTGCCCGCCCGGTATCCAGGTATGACTCCTGTGGGCGGTAATTGCATGGGATCTTCGAAATAATAATAATACGGAGGAGGATCTGGATCCTCAGCACCTCTCCCGTCTTTCCTGGTGACTAGAGATGTCGGCGACTTAATTGTACCCCCAGCTTGCTCTAGCAGCAGTGCTATCTTGGCGCGCTTTCTTTTAGTGCTGCTAAAGGCTTTACGACGTCTTAGGAGCCATTCACCCTGTGATGTACCTCATGCGCCACTAGCTGTCCGGTTAGAAGAGGTCCCGTGCTTATTCTTCCAAGCCTCCTCGTTAAATCTCCTGGCTCGACGACTGTATTAACTGCACGGGGTTATCAAGCATCGAAAGGTCTCGAAATGTTCCCTGTAGTGCGCCACCTTCGGTCAATACTAACGCAATATAGGCGGTGTAATAATGATCGACTTGGATGTGCCTTGCGCTTGCGCCGTGCCGCCCGATACCCGCTCTATCCTCGAGTTCAGGTCCCACATGCACTATTCAGACAGCAAGCTCGCTTCATGTTCAAGGATGATTGATTGATGCATTTCTTATGTCACTGGAATGCACCCCCAAAAATGTATAGCTTCCCCAAAAATGTATAGCTTCCCCATCTTCCCACATCAGGAGCCTGACAGCCGTACATATGGGAAAGGAAGACGGTGAATCAATTACATACGAGCCGAGGTTGCCTGTTGCGCAGCGCTCATAGAGACCATGAGCGCCAGTGAGAGAAATCGAACGTGTCGGTATCCGTCGAGGTCTTGTCCAACGCCGTTTGCCACCACGAAGAAGACCACAGCACGCGTTGAGGGCACGACCATCACTCTCGGAAGGTTGGTTGGCTTCGGAACCCATGAACCCCGGGCTTTCCATACTCGTTATACCTCTTAATCGGATGCGATGGGACATGTCTGAACATCGAAGGTCTGAGAATCTATCGTTATGCATCTTCGTTGATGTGGCATGCTATTGGCCAGCGCCAAAGCCTAGGAAATTCTCGACAGCACTGCGGAAGGAGACTTTAATGAAACCGGTGTAGTTTTGAAATGTTTTGTGGGAGCTCGAAGCGCGGTCTGAGACCGGGACTTTCGAAAGATGTGACCATGTGAGTCCAAGGGTGCATTGTGAGGCGCCTGATCAGGAGGTGAATGGAGAAATCACGCGGGCAGAAAGTGACATGAACTATGAATACAATTTGCCTCGCGTCGACCACAACGAATGTACGGGAAAGAACTAGACTACAACGAAAGTTTTCCGAGATGGAGAAGCAGACCCTTTGTCCCCCCATGACTGTTCTTATCTTTCAACCATGCTTGAACCGAATTGTCATTTGAGTGGACTTGAAGAAGGCGATGGCCTTCCTCGATTTCGCGAAGCCAGGTAGGGCCAATTCCGAGAGCCTGGGCCACTGTACTGCGCGAAAGCATTCGTCCCTGTAAGATACAGCGATGAGGACCAAAATAAGGATTTTGAAGGTAAGCTCACCGTTTCTGGGTTACGCATATTTCCATACTCGTTGAGGACACCACTTACAAAACTCCAGTACTGGGGAATCATATCATTGGGTACAACGCGGTGTCGCAAACTCGAGAACAAGGAATATCCAGGTCGGAGTAAATGTTGCTGCTGAAGCCATTTCAGATCAGCCAAGGAGTGTCGGCGGGCGATCTCGAGAGGTTTGTCAGTAGGCTTGAGGCTCAAAGAAGCAGACATCGCTGCAACAGGATTGTAAGTTTTCGGTCAACATTCCGAAGCAAAATCACTACCATTCTCCTCCAAGTGGCTTCGATGTTCCCGGACATTCTGGACTGTCTCAGCACCCTACGAGATCTCAGAAAGTGAATCAATGAAGGTGAGGATACAAAACTTACTGATTCCACGATGACATGAAGGTCACCGCCGAGTGTCAGTGTTAGCGAGTCGAAACTGAGCTCGGCCGAGGTAAGGACATCAACCGGGCTGTGTACAATGTATTCAGTGAATTCTGGGTGTGCCGCATCGGGCACACCAATACGAACGGTAGTATCTGACGGAGATGATCAGACAAAGGGAGGGAAGGAGTTCCACCAGGAGACACATACTGATTTTTCCATGGAAGTTCTCAATCCAGTTCTTGAGAGACAAGACAACAGCGCGCGCTGAGATGCAGCATTGGCCGGAAGGGCCATTAACAAAGTTGATGATATCGAAACTGAGGCGTTCCATAGCGCGTCGCGTACGGTTAGGATTGATGCTATCGTGGATGTACAACTTGAAAACCTAAACATGAATGAGCGCGCGACACTGAAGAGAGTGTAAACAACAATCTCACTGCAGATGGATGTTGGTTTTGAGGTAAGCCATTCCGAAGTTGATTCTGTGAAGAAATTAATCCTGAGACGCGCGCGAAGAAGGACAAAGACATACCGACTGCTGCGGTGCATTCATACGTCGTCGGTATCCCGCATGGAAAATTGTTTGAGCAAGAAAGGCTTTAGTTGAATGAGAGATGGAGAGTCGAGTAGGAGATCCGGTGCGTTTGTTTTTGAACGGCCATAAATTTGGCTGGCTTCGGGCAAGTCGGATGAGCTGGGCGTTCGTCAAATTCCTGCTTGAACACTTAGATACAGACTTGAAAAAAGCAGAATATTCGGTACATACATCAACTCTTGCGTCGTCCACTGTACATCCATGTTCGGCACTGATAAGAAGGTGCGGAGTAATCATTTCTGGAGAAAGCGAAGCCGCGGAGGCGGGGTGGCTGAAGGGGCCTCGAGGCAGGAGTGTTGGGAGTGTTCATGAGAGAGTGAGGTGTTTCCGAAGTCCTGTCCTGGGTCAGGAGACGAACGGTGTTAACGACAGTGACGATAACGCACCAATTGAAAACACTTGATCGGACGCGCCTGGGAACCGGTTCGACTGCGTTCGCCTCCTCGTCGTACAGCGAGACAAAAAATTCTGCATCAAAGTCGGTTTTCACAGCGCGGTGGAGGCGCCGGATTGCGTTGATCTCCCTTCATGAAAGTTCACGAGAACGATTGAGGACGAGAAGATAAGGGACTAGCCCTATATGATGCCAGGGAGAACGAGTCGAAGATCCGAACCAGCGGGTGCGCCCACTCGGCCGGCGTCCGTCACGCCAGAGTGGGCGCACTCGACGAGAGTGGGCAGAGTGAGCGTTGATGAGAAAAGAAGGATGTCCGGATCGAGACGTAGAAACGCCCAGCGTGATCGCCGTCACGCGCACGTGATTCAAAAGGCAGAGAAACGTCACGTTTCCGCCGTTTCGACCGTAACGAAGAAGCACTTTATATGTATGCGCATGTTCCACGGGTTCGACATTGACATTGACGCGGCTTTACGTGCACAAAGGTTTGAGATAACATCTCATCATGGTCGGTATTTATGTATGTAATACAATTCAGGCTTGAAAGAACGTGGTTTCTGTTAGGGTTCACGAAGGTGAAGAACAAATACGCTGTTACCGCCTTTCTGACTAAGTTTCCAATATATAAAAACGAGGGAGTATAACTACTATAGCATAATGAAAGCGAAGCAAACTGAGGACAAAGAGTGGAGGAAGAAGGAAAAGAACAGTTAAACACGAGTGCCGCGAACCTGTTGTGGCATATTAAACCAATATCCATAACTGTTGACTGTTGAAGTCGGAACATCGCACAAGAGTGTCGCAATTAGTTCCGAAAACTCTGCGTCCAGCGACCACGTTCTGCGAGTGACTTTGAACACCCTACTGCCTTCGAGCGTTTCTTGAACCGTGTCCTAAACTAAATCAGTGAAGAACAACATCACAAAAAGTTGGCCTACCTTGAAGCCGTCTTGATTTTCGAGATGAGCATAGTACGCGTACTCTGTTTGGATCCAAGAGTACTGTAGTATTACGATCATAGGTTCAGGTCACGGGTCACAGGCCTAAAAAATGAACCTGTTACATAAGCGGGTCACTGGATTTTTTAGTGCATGAACATGTCTCAAATTGGTCACAAATTTGATTTTCCTCTTAATTTTGGCTCCACAGCTGTTTTTTGTACTTTTTTGCCTCATTTATGCCTAAATCAGTTCAATTCTACTGATTTCAGATGTAGTGCAGTAAGAACTGTGCCTAAAACTCCTCTTATGAGTCTTCCAGTAAGAATATGAATGAACCTATTTCTTATAGGTCACAGACCGCTGACCGGCATGAACCTTGTTCCAAATAGGTTCAATGGGTCACAGGTCACACCTACTGAACCTACGATCGAAATACTACAGTATATCTTCTCGACCTTGCGGCTTTGGTCGGCAAGGCAGCGACACAGGATTTGTTCCATGGTCAAGGCAGGTTCTGTGCGATCTCGAGTGTCTGGTGGCAGCGGGAGTTGCCATTCCATGGTCAAGGTAGGTTTTGCGCGATCTCGAGGGTCAGGGTCTGGAGGCAGCGGGAGTCGCCATTTCAAGGGAGATTCTGTGCGAGGGTTAGGGTCTGGTGGCGGTCTTGGCCCTTTGCGAGGGTTAGGGTCTGGTGGAGGTGGTGGCGGTCTCGGCCCTTTTGGCCCTCCTGGCCTTTTGCTCAAGGGAACAACATAGGGCGCCGTTCTGGCCGCAAAAGCCATGGGTTGCGCTGGGCCGCTGAGTATAAAATGAGTAACCATATCAGCGCTGTATCGGGAAGACAATACCTTGGCGGCTCTTGGACGCACTCTGGCGGAAACTCGTAGCTGAAGATCTCAGGCTGTTTGAGGCCCCGATTCTTGCATGGAGCATGCATCAGTTCAGCACTGGCTGCAAAGCAGCCTTGGATCTGATCGGAATGTGCGTGCTCGAGCAAACTTGACGGACATGCCGCAGTTGCCCTCTGCGCCAGGTCTTTGGGCCATGTCCCCCGTTGCCAAAGTGTCGTAACCGCAATGGCCCGCCATGATGGATTAGTTCTCCTAAATGCACCGGGTTCGCCATTAACCAGTAGGTAACGAGAGCAGCCGGAGCATTTGGGATTCTCAAATGCGGCCACGGCAGTTAAAACATCTTTATTTCGGTCTAGAGGCTGAAAATTTTGATTAGCTCTGCTCATTATGGTACAACACAACTTACTGATAAAGGTGTCGCAATGGAAGTCCATGTAACCGTCGCTGAGCTCAGAAACCCCATGATGAGTGGTATGAGCAGCTCAAGGACCTCTGATCGGCATATCCTAATACAGTGTAGGATTTCTGTGGAGATGCTCCCCTTCACTTGATGCTTCCTCACGTGAGACTGTAGGCGCGAGACGAGCTGGTCCAGGTCATGCATAAAATCGTACACAACCATCTGCGCTTGCATAATGCCATAGCCAGCCAAATAGTGCGCTTGGGCAAAGGCGAGCTCCACCCAAAGAACATCTCGGAAATGCAGAAAGTCCAAATGTACGTCCTTGAGGCCTACACTCGTTGCGTAATCTGGGATACGTTGGAAGAGGTCGGCGTGAGCAGAAAGAATGTTCTGTAGTATCGTCAGTAATTGAAAGATGGGGGCGAGCACGGCGGTCACGTACAAACAAGAACTGAATAGCACGGACGCCTTCAGTAAACCCGCTTCTGCTGTTAACCGTCCCATTTGAGACCGCCAAAGTCAGCATTTGGGTTTGGCGCCGCAAAGCAATCTCAACTGCCTCTAGATTGATGGGGTAGCTGTGATACTTAATGATCATCTCCAACGGATCTACAGTCAGAGGATCGTGCGAGGGCGCAACCATGGATCCACCTGCCGCCACTAACACCCTGCCTTGCTGGATATAGAGAATTTCCTCGACAGATTTCATGGCCGAGGGGCGCTCCAGCGTGGGTAGGGGGCGCATCAGAAGATGAGGCGGTATTTTCTCAACCATCGTCGCGTCGACCGGCCCCGCCTCACCAGCCCCAGCAGTACCTGCGTTAATCGCGTCTGGGAATATTGTGGTGATCTTTTTCTCCTTGAGGTAATCTCGCATCCTCGCAAAGTCATCTTTGTACATGGTGGTGAACGCTGACATCTTGTCGCCTATGAGGCCTTCTAGGTAATCGTGGGAGGATTGAAGGCCCGCGAAAGACTTTTCCGATAATCGCAACGGCTCACTAAGCTGGCCGGCTTTATAGATGGCGTTGGAGAGGTATCGGCGGACTTTGAGAGCATAATTTAGGGCGTACAGCGTATGTCGCTCAAAGAAATGGAAAATGGCAAGGTTCTCAAAGTAGTCGGCTCCGATGGCGCTTGGATTCGGTTCATCGAGGAATGCTCGTCCGTCCATCTTGATGCCGGCGTCGGGTTTCAACGGCTTTTCTTGACGGCGTTCCATACTGTGCCATAATTAGATAACATATATGTGCCCAGTGACACCAGATCAACGTACTCATCGACGACAGCATGCCCGTCCTCTAGGCTTAGACGAAGTGTGTCCTGCAAATCCTGTTCCTCCGCCCCCTGTTGGTCCTTGTAAAGCGACCATTGGTTTGCTCCCACGGACAGCGACGAGGATGATTGGCAGAAGGATCTCGAGCGAGGCAAGCGATCGCCCTCGTCATCCCCACTTGTACCCCCACTGTCCTCGTCGCTCTCGGCAACATCCGTTGGGCTTTCGATATAGTTAGATAACGTATATGTATCTGAAGCACAACGTACATATAGTCATCCCCACTTGCCTCTCCTGAGTTGTCCGTATACCCACTGTCCTCGTCGCTCTCGGCAACACGCCTTGGACTTTCGATATAGTTAGACAACATATATGTATCTGAAGCAGGACGCGTACTAGAGGATCACATCATCGTCGTTATCCGCCTCCGCCTCACGTCTAAAGCGCGTTATGTCGCATATATTTATGCACAAAAGTCAGGCAACACACCTGGATGGCCCCGTCGCGTTGGGGTCAGACGAAACCTTGACCCTCTTGAAGGACGATACGGGGGACTTGTTCGCCTTGGAGTCGGACTCAGATCTAGCGAGTTGGGACCTGGCTCTCCTTTTTTTCTTTGAGCTTGCTTTTGAAGTAGCCAGCGCAAAGCTCGCTTCGTCCGTTCCTTTCGATTTTGAAGTAGCCAGCGCAAAGCTCGCTTCGTCCGTTCCTTTCGATTTTGAAGTAGCCAGCGCAGAGCTCGCTTCGTCCGTAGCGCTATTTATCTATAAGTTTCGACCTATGTGCATCTAACTCGAGGCCGTACCCATTGCCTTGTTGGTTCGCGAGAAATCTGACGGTGTTCGGGAGTACCCTGAGGCATTATTAAATGATGCATAGGTGTAAAATAAGGGCTTACTGGACGTGCCGAGTCCTTCCATTTTCTGCCAGTTTAACGATCCGGCCGAACGTGGTGAATACACCAGTTGCAACATTGAGATGCCCAAAGAGGTCTCCCTTTTGGTTATACAGGGGAATTTCATCACCCATTTCTAGATGGGTGAGATGGTAAAGGACAAGATGGAGGAGGGAACGCGCGCACTTTATATTGGGGGGGCGCGTCAAGAGCGATCGTGACGTTCCCCCAAAGAGACAACTGTGGCGAAGCAAATTTTATTAGTCAAGCTGTCAATCGGGGCACCACAAATTCTTTTCCACGATTTCCAAGTTCGGGTCGCGTACTATGATTTATGCAGCGCCTCTTGCAAGAAAAAGACTTACCACCGACATATTTTAACGCCCATGACGACCACCAAAACGACGCAAAACCGATAACATTCACGACCACCAAACCGACGCAAAGCCAAAGCGGACATGGAGTTGGCAATCCAAAAAGACTGACTGGGGCGGGCCAAGCCAGCGGCTCACTGGGGCAGTGGTTTGAGGGTAAGGCCTTGGGCGCTTGCTCTTGTTTGGCATTGGCATCCATCTCGACACGGCAACTTGGCAAAGCTGGTAATCAAACGGACTCTGGAATTTTTTAACCATCATCTCACTCCGAGTGAGGTGTTGCTTGGATCGTGGATTTTACACTCAACTCCGTGTCGAGTGCTCGTGGATTATACCAATCAAGTGAACACGCGTCAGAATGGGTACGTTCTCTTGCATTATTATATACTCTGCTAATCCACATGTAGTACGCTCATACGAAGGCAAGGTTGCTCAACGCTTCGCCAACTATAAGCTCTTTGTATCCTCCCCGAATATGTCTTTTATCCCTCCTCCTCCCTTCGGCGCCAGATCTATTCGCATGTTCAATGACGGAAAATTCGGGCTCGACGACCCCCTCCTAGCCCCTCAGATGTTTGACCAAAGAGTTCCTCACCTCGCTCTCATTCCGCACCCCGCAAGT
>QLPD01001791.1:0-25638 GCA_003314085.1 Hymenopellis raphanipes
CGCTGGAGCGGTTGGAGTTGGAGATTGCTAGCGCGCGGTCGAGCTGTCGCATCGGGGAGGCGAATACTTTACTTCAAGGGAATAAGAAGACGTTGAGGCATGTGAGGATGAGTTTTTCCTGGTGTGATGGTTCGTGCTCTTTTTTTCTCTATAACGTGATGTACTCAACTCTGTAGTGGCTTTTGATTTGTCGGGTTTGACGCGTTTGGGATATTTGGAGGTTGCGAGTGGGAAGTGGGACACGCACTGGGCGTTGGATGGGTGGAGGCTGCCGAGGTCGTTGAAGAGAGTGTATTTGCGGAAGACGATTCACGTGGTAGATGGGCAATGGTGGGAAGTTGAGGATGACCCGGAGGTAGGCATGCTTTTAGAGGGTGCGGATCTGCATGCAGCGTTTGGGGGTTCCATGCGTTAGTCGTTACTCTTGCGCGACATGTCATTGGCTTTTAGTTTTCGTTGCAGTTTGTTCTGAAGTGGGGCGTCAATATTTCAATTCTAGGTCTGCACAAGTTTAGATTTAGTCTATAGTGATGATGGGAAAGTGTGGTTTCTTCAGTCCTTTTCGTTGCAACGATAGTCTAGACATGCCATTGGACGAGTGCACGGTCCATAAGAATTCAAGCGAGAAGGAAGATGATCATGGCCTAAATAGGATCGGTCGCGTCTTCTTTCCTTACCACCACCACCATCGAGCTGGTCCTGTCGCCCCCTACCATCGGTCACTTCGCCGCCCTCTTTGCTACACGGAATGTTGTATGACTATGGACGTGGTATCTGATACGCGGGAGTCCTAGATGGACATACTTGGTGGGACACGCTTCCTTCCAAAAGTCATGCGAAGTCGTCACGTCGTGAACTTTTTCTCAGGTGCCCAAATACGCTGGCTTAAACACGACACCGTCTCCACGGGCCCTGCTTATCGCGCAGGACGATGGCACCATCGCGCGCTACGTGAAATACGCTGGGTACTAGGCACTATCGGCTCTTACGATCAAATACGGGATTAACAGGTGCGGTTGTATGTGCTCCGCTCGTCCTAGAATGCTTACGTTGGATATAGCGACCACGCAACCCGTCTGGGGAACCTTGCTGCACATGGGCACAGCCAGTCATCTGGCACGGCGACAATATGCTGCCTACGACCAATAACGGGATTGACCTGAATGCGCGCCAATTTTGTACTAGAGTGCTTACATTGGGTGTAGCTTTATCCCATTTAACATCGCTGCACATGGGGACACCCAATAACATCCCTATTCAAGTATCCACGTCCAAGCTGGCGTGCTCTTCGTCCATCTTTTAGAGGAGGCCGAACACTACGCGTCAGCCGATTGAATCATCATCAACTGTCATTCTGGTGCGTCCTTCATCCCACATCGTTCAAGTCTCATTCCATACTAGATTTAGTCCCTACATCTGCTTTGCCATGCTCGCCAGCTCGCACAAAAGCCGTCGCATTCCCGGCTGCCTCCCCATCGAGTCCTCCGTGCCTCATATCGGCACTAGTGCTCAGGTCATCTCCCTTGAACGAAGGATGTATGACACACGATGAACGGCGGGACTAGACCTTGCAGCCCACGGCGGCGCGCCGTCGAGCGTTGATTTCGCGTCTTGTCAATCAAGGCGTCTAGGTCGGTTCTCTGACGTCCATGTTTTGTCTAGTACCTAATATTATGATTTTAGAACAAGTGGCAAAAGACAGCAGCTTCAATATCCGGGACCGTCAATCTTACTCTAGTGTGACCCTTCATCCTAATACCACTTGGTCAAAAATTCACATTTTGTTGCAGATTCTGTCCCGTCCTCGATATCGCTCGCTTTGGTCATTTCCTTCGAAGAGTGTGGATTGCGTATTGGCGTCACTGCCTGCCAAGACCTCAATTTGTCCGACGCCGGCAGCGGGGACCGTCCACGGAACAGGTTGAATGGCGGCGTAGCTTTTTCGTCGGCTTCTTTGGTTTTGAGCGGCTGAGAACATGGAGCATGACGGCCGAGGGCGGGCGAGACTTTCTCACTCAAGACGTTTCCCTCCTCCATTATAGCTACAATGGCTCCTAACATTTTCCGCAAGATCTTCGACAAGTTCACCCACACTCACCGCTCTTCTCCTGGACCATTCGACCTTCTACCCCAAGAGCTTCTGGACCACATCATTTCCTACCTCGCCGACGATAAAGCCTCCCTTCTATCATGTGCCCTTGTCCATCCCACTTGGACTAGCATCAGCCGATATTACTGCCCGCCTCTCACTCTTAACATCTTCTATTCAGGGTGTGCCGAAAGGCTCACCGAGCGTTTACACTCATCGTGTGAGACGTTTTCGTCGCGTATCGCCGGTATAACGCTTGTCGGCATGGCACCTGTCCATGACCACAAGGATCCCCGTGCGCATGCCTACAGCATTGACAAGGCCGACAGTGTGCGCGCCTACAGCCAATTGCTGCATGTCCTCAAAACCAAGGGCGTCATGCTTCGCTCGGGGGTGGTCTGTTATGAGCCGTCATTCGTAGGACTCTTCGCGGAGTATTTCCCGCACCTTGTCAGTCTCAAAGTGCACTGCGCATCGCACCGGGACCTGACGAGCTTCATGCGTACACTTGTAGGCTGTTTCCCGTTGCTTGCCGAACTTGCTATTTGGCTGGGTATGGGCAGATTGGACCCTCCGGACGCAGCGCTATGCGGGTTGGGTGATGTGAGACTGTCCATGCCGTTTTTACGCATTCTGCGGCTGGAGGGATGGAATAACGACCTTGTGCGCTGGTTGGGGGATAACGTCGTGGGGACGCTGGAGCGGCTGGAGTTGGAAACCGTCAGCACATGGTCAACGGGTCACATCTGGGAAGCGAATACTTTACTTCAAGGTAATAAGAAGACGTTGAGGCATGTGAGGATGATTTTTTTCAAGCGTGATGGTTAGTGCTTTCATTTGTCTGTGATCGCGATATGCTCACCGTGTAGTGACTTTTGATTTATCGGGCTTGATGCGTTTGGAGAACCTCGAAGTTGCGATTGGGATGCACGACTCGCGGCTGGCGCTGTATGGGTGGAGGCTGCCGATGTCGTTGAAGAGGGTGTATTTGCGGAATGCTGTTCGAATGGTGCGTAGGCGCTGGTGTGACTCGAGTGGGGTTTGGGATGGTCTAGAGGAGGGTGTTATATATGAGGGTGCGATTCTGCGGGCGCTTGGCGTATAATTTTTTTGTCACTTGCAATAACATTATGTACTTACTTGAAAGTTGATCTTTACTATGCTACCCATACCCTTCATAGGTCTCGGATCTGGACTGGTATGCCAAGATGGAAGTCCTTCATTCATCAACATCCTGTCCGATGGGTGATCCCTCATTCGCGCGAGTATATAAATTGACGTTCGGATTAACTGCGGCGCACTGCTGGCGCATTTGGTGGACATCGCAGTAATAAACGAATTCGCCTCAAACGACACCATCTTCAAGTTCGAGCGGAAGGTGGTAAGTACACGACCACACTGTATGAAGGCTCGAGGGTTCGAATCGAGAGCGCGCCCAGTCTTCCCGTGGAAAACAGCATTGAGAATTGTGGCGCATCATGTCCCGGGACAGCTTGAAAGTTTTTGAGGAGAAGATCGCGTTAGTAAACAGTTCATACTACATTACCGTGCGTTTACGAAGTGACCTGAATTAATAAGCTTCCATTCCGCCAACCACTTACCCCCAAGACTTTCTGCTGTATGGCTCCCAATATCGGCCATGATCACGTCCGCATGATAGAAACCGGCGTGAGCGGAGTGGTTTATAATCAATACTGTGCGACGACCAGTGACGGCGGTGGATCGTCTTGTCACTCTAAGCTTCATTGCTTCGTGCAGAGCTTCGTGTTGCATCCACAGACTCTGTAAAATAGGCCTACTCTAAATAAAAAAACGATCCATAGCTGATAGCCACAATAGAGATGAGAAAAATTGGAAGCAATGTCATTAATAAGGTATGTATGGGAATCAATAACAGAATAAACGACCTGATCACATCCGAGTCCCCAGCACTTTGCGCAGAATCGCACCCTCGAAAACAATGCCCGCATCCGAATCATTCGCAACGCCAAACCCGCGTCCAGACAACAAATGAGTCACATTCCGTAAATGCACTCTCTTCAACGACCACGACCTCGAACTCGGCAGCCTCCATCCATCCAACGCCAACAGTGGTGCGTGCATCCCACTCGTAACCTCCAAATTTTCCAAGCGACGTAAGCCCGACAAGTCGAAAGCCACTGAAAACACACGAGATGAGCTCATTGCCAAGATAGAAGGAGAGAAAGCACTAACCATTACGCTTCACAAAAGTCAGCCTGAGATTCTTCAACCTTTCCTTGTTTCTTTGGATTAACGAATTTGCCTCTCCTAGATGACATGTCGATAGCATGCTGGTACTCTCAAGATCTAAGCGCTCCAGCGTCCCCACAACGTTGTCCCCCAGCCAGCGCACAAGGTGGTTATTCCACCCAAGCACGCATAAAGTGCGTAAGCACGGCATCTGCAGTCTCAGGTCATGCAACCCAAACAGTGACGCGTCCGGTAGATCCAGTCCACCCAATCCAAGCTCAATACCGAGCTCGGCGAGGTGGGGGAAAGAGCTAGCAAGCGCGCGCATAAAGCTCGTGATGAACTGGTACGAAGGGCAGGTCACTTTGAGTTGGGTGACAGTAGGGAAATACTGGGCGAATATCCGGACCAGAGATGGATCATTCTCGACCGCCCCCGAGCGAAGTATAATTCCCTTGGCTTTGAGGACAAGCAGCAATTTGTTGTAAGAACGCGCACGGGGCGACTTGCCATTCATGTCGATGTCATCGAAGGGTACGTCGCCAACGAGAACTATGCCGGTGATGGATGAGGAAAGCGTCTGACGCGATGAGCGCAACAGCTTCGTGAGCTCCTTGCCACGGGACGGAGAGTGGATGACAAGTGTGAGAAAGGGGAGATGATAACGGCTGATGCTGGTCCAAGTGGGGTGGACAAGTGCGCTATTTAAGAGGGTAGCCTTGTCGTCGATAAGAGAAATAATGTGGTCCAAAAGCTCTTGCGGTACAAGCCCGAATGGGCCGGTACAAGCAGAGGAGCGACGAGAGTGCAGCTTGTTTATGAAGTTCTGGATGGTGGAAAATGCCATGATAGATGTATTGAAGGCAATCGAAGGCGTTTCTTATAAAACTTGTGCAAAGGGGCCACCGCGCACAGATTGAGAGACACGGTCAAGTCTCAGTAGCCCGCCGAATCAACGATCGAGACGCCCAGCTTCGACAATCTACCTCCACCTCCGCCAAAACCTGAACCCGTCATTCAGAAACAAAGAGTCCCGTACGAAGAAGACGGCATACCTTCAGCAACACTCATTATCCGAGATTCTTTTAACACAGCGCCGTCACCGGCGCGCATCTGCAGTCGCGTCCGGGTCCATTCAAACATGTCGTCGACCTTGCGGCTACAGGGTGACGCCGTCCATCGTGTGTCGCAACTCATATCCTTCGTCTATAGGAGATGACCGCGATACGGGCGGGGCACGAGGGAGAACTTAGTGAGTGTCTCGGTGTTGAGGGAGCTGGGAGAGTGAAACCGGATGTGCCATGACAAGCTGGCAGTGAGGAGGGACTGAATGTAATGAGATTTCAATAAAGTGGTATTGGAATGGAGAATGCACCAGATTGACGGTCCCGGATGATTGAACCTGCTGTCTCTTTGACTTGCTCTAAAACAATGTTAATGTTAGGTAGACGAAAATGAACGTAAAAGTAAAACCTACCAGGAACACTAGCCGTTTTGACTGAGAAGACGCGTACGGTGCGAAATCGGCGCTCAATCGCGAGTAGACCGTGGAAATATAGAGATTGCCGGACGGTTTGAGGAGGCAGGCCGTGGGCGATACGATAGAAGAGATAAAGCTGCACCCAATGTAAGCACTCTAGGACATGGATGGAGCGCATACAACGCACCTGTACAAACCCCAAGACCCCATCGAGCAGAATAGTCCCGGAAATGGCGGATAGTTCCTAGGACATAGCGTATTTCACTAGCGCGTGTCGCGAATCATCGTGTGCATGGCTGATAGAGTCGAAGCCTTATTGAAGGCAGCAGACTTGGATGCCTGAGAAGGAGTTCGGGGCATAGCGACTCGTAAACGACTGGGAAAACGTACGCGTATCCCACAAAGTATTTATTGCCTGCGAGCACAAAGTCGGATGCCACGTCCATAACGAATCCAGTAGTCGGAAAATGTCCTGCGCAGCGTGGAGTGCGACGAGTCACGACGTGCAATGGCGTGATGGTGATGGTAGTGGTGAAAGAAGCAGGCAATTGGCTGGACTCGGATCTCATTTAGGAAATCAACTTCCGACTCGCTAGACTCGCTTGATTTCGTTCAGGCCAACAATAAGTAGAAGCTAATCAATAATTAATAATAGATCTTTCTGAATGGACTGTCGAGCCAGGCAGGTTATCACTCAAAGGTTTGGAAATCACAAGTGGTGACATGAATAGAACAGTAGGTACACAAAACAAAGAATAGACCAGGTCTAACCAGTCGAACGGCGCAGCCGGGCCAACACCGAAGCCAGCGCAGGCGGCTGTCCCAGGCGACGCTTCATGGCATCTCCAATCATCTCCTTCACCAATCTGTCTTCATCAAGAATAACCAAATTAGCCTTCCTCGTCTTCTTCGTGATGACCGTCAACAACGCGGGCCTAGAAACGAGAAAAACCTCTTGGTCAGGGAGCCCAGCGCGCACAAGGTTATCTTTAACGTTACGCCGCGTCCTCTCCGTGTACGCTACGCAAGCACGCTCCCGGCGCACTTCCTCGTCCTCGTCCTCATCGTCATCCTCTTGCATCATGTTGTTGATGTACTGGTCCGATTTCGAGTGGACGATGTACGCAGGAATGCAATACTTCTTGCACGCCTTGAGTATCGCAATATCCGTAGCGCAGAAACGGTCCGCGAAAACCACAACAATCGCGTCGAAAATGAAAAGCCCCTGATTATTAAAATACTCCCAGTCGGAGACATTGAGCGTCCCCGCCCCAGGAACATCGAACCAGAAGATAGGCTTGGAAGGGTCGGGGTCGGGGTACCGAGTCACCTCCGTCGTGGCCTCGACAATGTCAGTTTTGGCGGCGCCAAGCGCCTTAGGGGATAGTCCGCGCAAAGAATTGACAAGAGAGGACTTCCCACAGCCGGAGATACCCGCTACCGCGACATGGACCATGTCTGGCATGTAGCCGTAGCGCTGCTTCGTCGACTCAAACTGCTCCATGGTAGGCCAGACGTCTGGATGAACGCCGCGCCTCAGGTCGTCGCGCGCCTTCCGCGCCTCTTCTGCCTGTAGCTCTGCATCCTCTAGGGCATGGCGGGCACGTTCTTCACTCTCGGCGGCGGCGGCCTTCTGCTTCTGGAGATGTATTTCGATCTCCCGCATCGTCGGGTTTTCTCTCTTGGACGCACAACCTCCCATTGTAGATCTGGAACTTCAAGGTAAGAGAGGGAGACTGTTGGCAAAATGTGTAATACACGTACATACTTTACGACGTCCCGAGTCGTTCGAGGGTACAAAGTGTATATGATAAAGCTGAATAAATAAATATGAGCTGAAGGAATGATAATGACGGAGAAACACCGACTGGTCTGAAGAGCGTCTTCCGAAGGGCGATGTTCGAGCGGTTGGGTGAAACTGAGAAGTGACGCGGCTGTTATAAGAGGCTCGTTATCTGAGGAAGGTTCTCTGAAGTGCACCCCGGAACGTATATCAATCCAGCGTTCCGGGTGTACTTAAGGAGGGAAGTTTGTCTGGCGTGTACCCTACTTCACATTAGCACGTCTAGCGCTTGAATGTGACGAAAAAAGAGCACACTGACGATATACAGAAGCAGCTCTCGTCACCACGACCCACAGTTCCCTTCAGTCCGCGAACCTTAAACCCCAAGTTGCGCACGTCACGCTTCGACACGAGGCTCGGTCGAGACATTGTATCTTATGAAGCGCTTGACACTGCACAGGATTGAACGTGAATGATACGGCGTCCGGGAATGCATCGGCCTATACTGTGCACCGCTTCATGTCAGCATCACCAGCGGTAATGAAAACATGCGTACCAATGACAGAAAGAAGCATCGAGGCTCGACTCGTAGAAGACGTGTGATCCCCTAGCGCATTTCCCGAAACCCTAGACCCAAGATTTCTCGCTTCACGCTTCGGCGCGCTGCATAAGGCTAACTGACGCGAACACACGAAAGAGAGATGTTGTGAGAAAGCGCTACCTGATTTAATGGAAGGAAGCATGTGGGGCTGTACAATGGAGAATGAAGAAAATTTCACTCACCGTCGGTAGGCGCGCAGTCCTCATCACTAAGTACATGCCGAACGATTCTCGACGAGCGCTTGAAACACGTCTGAAATTTCTGTCGGTAAAGGACCCTCCCTGAGACGTGCAACCTGTAAATAGAAAACTGTACCAACGTGAGACTCTGAGGTCTGTATGGAATGGGAAGCTTACTCAGAGCGCGCCGCACCGAAAGAGATGGTGGTCTGGGCCGGCGCATGGATGATGTTAGAACGGGAGGGCGGGATCTCCACGGGAGGTGTCAGATCAGAATCATCAACAACCGGGAGAATCTGAATGTAACGGAAACATTGCCTAGTCAAAAAATTCAAACCTTCAAGTTCTCATACGAAAAGAGACATCAACACTTCGCCATAGCCCACCGCGAGGGTCGAACTCGCAGCCTTCAGATTCTCCGCCAAGGATAAGAGTCTGACGCTCTATCCGATTGAGCTAGGCGGGCGATGCGATTGTGTGGCGCAAGAAAAGCCCGTTCGGCGCACAGCACGAGAGAAGTTGAATGTGTTGCCGAACGGCGACTCACAGCTCGCAAAATCCGCTACGCTAGAAAGAGCACCCAATCTCCTTCGCAGGCGGTCACATCAACAAAGCGCGCCATCTCACCATCGCCCGCGTAGCCCTAGTTGGGGATGGGCGCCGATAATCTGATTCCAATACGTCCTTGTCGCGTAGTCCGACAGATATTATCAATCGGTTCTGCAGGCGAGAAAATGAAAAATGGAATTCTCGTCGATGCGCAGCAACGACGTACTGGATGTGAGGCCTTGAGGAACTGAGGCGCCCTTCCCGAACGCGTCAAGTGTCCGTACGATGTGGAGGACCCAAGTCAGGCCTGTCATGATGACGGAAGGAAGAAAAGAAAGCAACCTGCCAAATGCGGAACAAGTGCTTGATTTAGTGCTCCCACCTTCAACCTGCCTTCAACTTGATTTCACTTCACTAGCTCACTGTTACGCGATGGTTTGCTTACAAATACACCACTTCACCCACAGCTGGTATATATTTATCTCGCCGAGTTCTGTGATCCTGCGTTTGATGGGTCCCGGAGAACAATTCTTACCGTACATACGCTTCAAGTTTCAACAGCCTAGTCTTCCTGTTCCATCGTTCCTTCATCTGCCAAATGGACTGGACTGATATAAACCCCGAGGACGAGCGTAAAGCCATCATTTGGAAGGTTAACTTCTTGCTATCGCTCGCTTCCGAGTCGCCATGGAAGGGTATAGGATGTGTTGTCCGGAAGTAGCCCAGGAAGTCGTAGACATCCTCCAAAATGTGCGTCTACTAGTCCCTTCCCGACAGTCAGTGGACTCAAATTATCACATTCGACGTCGAACAGAACTTCTACGACGCGTCTACGGACCCCACCCATCGCACAACGTACATGAAATGCCTCAGGGAGCTGCGGAAGCATCATAATGTTCTTCCCTCCTCTTTCCGCTTAACCGATGTTAAATGCCCCAGAAAAAGGGCCGTAGCAGGCGGAGGATATGCAGTGAGAGCCATCATGATGGCATCTATCAGGATTCAGGATTGGCTTGCTGACTTGTGAAGGATATCTATAAAGAGACCATTGGTGCCTTCGAGCGGCAGGTTGTTTGCTTGAAAGTCCTGCGACGGTACGAGAATACTGGGCTCTCCGTGGACGGCCTCAAAGTGCATCAAATACCGTTTCGACTGTGCGGTGTCATGGCTTATCTGACTTTCCAGGCGTGGGGCACCGAAGCGTTGATTTGGGGCCAGCTCAGTCATGCCCATATTCTACCATTCTAGGGTTTCAACGAAAATCTCTTCGACGCGACGCTATGTCTGATTTCGTATTAGATGAGCAACGGCAACATAATGTCATTCCTTCGCAGTAATCCCACGCATGATCGCTTAAAGGCAGTGCGTCGTTTCCCCTTTTACGAATGCGCAACCCAACGATGCCCTCCAGATCTTTCAGATCGCTTTAGGGATGCGCTACTTGCATGGGGAGGATCCTCCAGTCGTTCACGGTGATCTTAAAGGAGTAAGTATGTGCTGTATTCTTTCATTGCATCGAAGTCATGATTTCTCCAAGGCAAACATTCTCGTTGATAGAAATTTGAGCTGTCGCATCGCGGACTTCGGTCTCAGCCCAAGGGGGTCCGAAAAGTCTTATACAACACATCGCCGCCATGGAGCCCGCATACAACGACCTCACGGGTAAATATGAATGCTACCTTTGGCATCGTCAGTTCGTCGGTATGTTGTCGCATCTTGCGTCGCTGCGCAGGACGCGAAGCAGATCAAACGTCCCCACAAAACATGTCTATGGAGCGCAAGTCAAATGGATGGTCTTGTTGGATATGTTATGGGTCTGTTTGTAAGATGGAAGGTTTGAGTAGTTGGAACTACACTTGGGACCAAATGTTCTAAAAATCCAGAGGAAAAGCCAGTGCAATGTTCGTCCGAGATGAAGAAACCAAAGCTAGGATGTAGGGTAGGGAAGCCAGCCAAGGATCTTCCTTCCTTCAGCCTGCTTGAGTACCAGTGGCAGTAGAAAAGAAGGAAAGACTTGGGATGCACAGCCACCTAAGGTGGCCGTGGGAAATATGCCTTTTCTCTAGACGCGTCTCCGCTCATCGTCTTTCTCTTCCTGTCATCATTCAGAAATCTCCAAAGAGCTTATATTTACGCCGGGGAAGCTAGGTGAGTCGTACACTTCTCATGCCGTCTATTGCTTAATCTGTAACCAGAGGTTGGAATGGCTGTAGGTCTCCATATCATTGCACGGCGCCTTATACCAAGTTTCGGAAACAGATTCTTATTGGCGAACGAGCACAGCTCATGGAATTTCCGTTTATTCTTCTTCCGCCTGGCGCGATGCCTGGCTCGATTGTCAGCATTGCTGCAAGTCAAAACCATACGACTTTTGGGCATTACCCGACGGAATCTTGAGGGAGTTCGGAACGGAAAAGCTGCATGCGCCAGGACTCCAGGTGTGCTTACTGCGTTATCTCGCTTACCTGTAAAATAATCTCTTCATTCAGCTGCCTTTAATACTCGCAACCTCGAAGCTGCGCTCTCTCGACATCTACCGAAGCCATGAATGTCTTGTCACTATCCCTTTCCCCGTTAATCAGAACTCCACCAAAATCTACGGTCTCCAGACAGACGAGGAATACACCTCATCTGCTTCGGCGGCGTGCGGGATGAGGTTCTCTCGAGAACGCAAAGATGGCGTTGTGCGAACTGAAGGCCCATTGGTGCGACAAAATCCAGATCGACGCGACGCACTTTATTTGCACAATACCTGCGGCGACAGCCAGTACCGTTGGCACGCCTGACGTGGAATACCAAAGGGCATTACAGCCCAGTATACCTGTCCTAGATCCAGATTGGAGTATTGTATGCCACAGTAAAACGCGGTATGTGTCGCGGGATCATAATGTCTGAATTTTGTCCGCTCATATGTCCTTCAGAATGATCCTCACTGCCGCATTTGATTCCAAACGACAGATCCGTAGCTGCGCTTTCGCAATCACTTCCCCAAGTAAATGTCACTCCATCCTCGACGAGCCTGGTGTACGCCAACAGCGCGTCGATGCCTCCTGCCATGCTTGTCGCGTCACCCTTGTCGCCTCCTCCCCTCCTCCCCCGCTGTCCACATCAATCAAGGTTTGTCAATCAGGTACTCCCCATCCACGAGGCAGACGTTCGAACCCACGCCCGAGGAGACTGAAGAGCCAGCACCCGAGCCCACGCCCTTAGTGGAGAACAGAGAAGCGCAAAAGTTGACCGAGCACAATGAGCGGACCTCGAATATTTCGAGGAGGAGATCGCGCTGGAACGGCAGGTTCATTTTTGAATCCGAATTTCGCTTCTTCGCCTTTGAGTATGGTTCGGAGTCTGGGGAGCTCGGCGATGATTTCCCAACGGTCAATTGCCTTGTTGTAATGCTTAGCGCCCGTCAGGAGCTCGGGGGCGCGGTACCAGATTGTAACGACGGCGTTATCACCAGCAAATAAGGGCTGGAGAGGCTCATACACGAGATGCATGGGACACAACACATGGAACTGTACATTCTTCTCCCCATCATCCTCTCCCGCTGTGCGCCGATCCGAATTTTTTGCCGCCACACAAGGATATCGCCTGCCTAGCTCAATCGGATAGAGCGTCAGACTCTTATCCTAGGCGGAGAATCTGAAGGCTGCGAGTTCGACCCTCGCGGTGGGCTATAGACAATCAGTTCATGTACCTTTTTCCTATAATGTGCAGGTTTGTGTTTTTTGTGGCTTTGATCTTGGTGTAACCAGTATCAGGCCCATTGAAACACCACCCATTACCCCCGGATTCACCCATACTGCACTGTCTCTTGTGAAATCACAGCCCACGGAGCACGCATGTAAGCCTCTGACGGCGATCACCACGAAACTGTCTCGACCCCATTCTCCGCGTACAGGAAGCACCTGTCAGCGACGCAGTCATTCGTTGTACTGATGAACGGTGTGTTACTTCCTCAACATCATTTCAATTCATTTATGCGCCGCAGACCCGAAATGGATTTTTCAAGGGCTCGTCGAGAATTGTATTTAGTGATTGGTACTGCGCGTCTACTCACGGTGAGTTAATCTTTCTCTTCACGACATCTCTATTTAGTGGCTTCACAGTTAGACTTGTCGCGCAGCCTGCTAGCAGGGAACCGAGAAACTTTGGGTCTAGGGTTCCGGGAATTGAATGATTCGGGTCGAGCCTTGATGTTTCTTCCTGACATCGGTATGCATGTTCTCCTTACCTTCTAGCGGTGGAGATGCTGACGCACAGTACAGGCTAATGCCTTCCCGAACGCTGTATCATTCACGTACATTCCGGCCGGCAAGCCGTCACCAACGAGTCCAACGAAACTGTCTCTATCACATTTTCAACGTACTGTCAGCGACGGACGGAGATGTCCATTCACTGATTCCAATTAACACGGTCATTTGTTGTATGTGGCAATCATTTCCGCGCTGTCATCACAATTCATTCATGCGCCGCAGATTGGCGTCCCCTTTTCTTTGGCATTCTCACATACCTGGCGCAGTCATACGTGCTTCCTTCCATTGATTTCAGATTAACGTGCCGTGTATCGACTTCCTTCCTTCCTTCCGGCACCTTCAATGACTTCGTGTCAGTTAGACTCACGGCTCAGAGCGGCGAAGACTGAAGGGGACAACTTCGGGTCTAGGGTTCTGGGAATTGAATAATACTTCTCGAGCCTTGATGCTTCTTCCTGTCATTAGTACGCATGTTTTCGCTATCTTCTGGCGTCAGAGGTGCTGATGTGAAGCGTTGCACAGTATATAGGTTCTCGATGCAACAAACTCTTTTCGAATTCTCGATAATGATTCTCCGAACGCCGCAGTCACGTACGTACATTCTGGGGTGCACCACCAGGCGCTTGAGAAGCTTTATAAGATACAGAGTCCTTCAACCCAATTTCGAACGACTCCCCTTCATAAAGATCCCATCACTTCATTACCTTGCCTCGCTATTTAAACATTCACATCGGCTGGTGTCTGTCTCACGTCTGTGAAGAACGTTCTTCGACGAGTAAGTCATTTCCACCCGTCCTTCTTCATCCAGCTAATATCTTTTCAGTTTGGCTGTACACGGGGCACCTTTTCTGAAACCAAGCGGGTCACGGTGTCGTGAAGTATGTCGGCTTTTCTCGCGGCGGTCTTTCTCTCACATCGTTGACATTGTAGATCATCGTCGATGGGAGGAGTTGTGTCTACTGTTTTTGAATTTATTGGATCCCTCTTCTCCGATCCCATACAAGAAAACCCGACCATGACTGATATCAGCGGACATTTGCAGTGGGAACGCGACGAGGCCCAACGAGTGGCTGCGGAGAATGCGGAACGCGCTGAAAGGGCGAAGCGCGATCGACAGGCTGCAGAGCAGCATGCCCGTCAATGTCAGGAGGATGCACAGAGGCGAGAGGAGGAGGCTCGGCAGGCCCACGAAAGGACGGAGGCAGCCGAGCGTGAACAGCAGGCATCCAATGAAAATGCACGCCGCTTCCATGAGGAGGCGAACCGACAAGCCGACGAAGCCCGGCAGGCCCGCGAGAGGGCGGAGAAAGCAGACGAGGAACAACGTGAAGCAGAGGAGCGTGCGGGCCGCTTCCGGGAGGAGGCCGAGCGACAGGCAGAGGAGGCGCGGAAAGCGCGCGAAGACATAAGGCGCGGCGCTCGTCCAGATATCTGGCCTACCTTGGAGCAGTTCGAGTCGACGAAGGAGCGCTATGGCTACACGCCAGACATGGTGCATATCGCCGTAGCTGGCATATCTGGTTGTGGGAAGTCCTCCCTCGTCAACTCGTTCCGCGGGCTATCACCGAAGCACCCTCAGGCGGCGAAAACTGGTATCGTGGAGACTACGACGAAGGTCGCTCGCTATCCTGACCCCGACACTTCTAAGCCCATCATCTGGTTCGATGTCCCCGGCGCGGGGACGCTCAGTGTCTCCGACTGGGACTATTTCAACGACCAAGGACTTTTTATCTTTGACGCCATCGTTGTGGTATTTGCGGACCGGTTCTGCGCTACGGATATTGCGATCCTCAAGGCGTGCAAGAAGTATTGCATACCCGCCTACATCGTCAGGTCTAAATCAGACCAGTATATCAGGAACGTGATACAAGATGATGAAGACGACGGCGAGGATGAGCAAGTCCGTTTGGAGCGTGCTCGCCAGGAATATGCGCAGGAGACACGTCGTAATGTCAAGGCTAATCTCATGCAGGCGGGACTCCCAGACCAAGACGTCTTCCTCATTTCCAAAGCGGCGTTGTTGGCCATTGTAGCAAGGAAGGAAAAGCCGACTGGTATTGTTGTCCTTGATGAGGAGAGATTGGTGAAGGAGATGGTTGGGGATGGGATCAGGCGTCGCTTCAAGCAGACGCCTGCCCTGGCGTCGGTGTTGAGCCAGATTCACCGTTTGACTGGTTAGAGCTAGTCTATTTTTTTGTCTGTGTAACGTCCAATATAATCTTCATATTTTGATTCTCAAACCTTCAAGTGATAGCCTGCTAGACTGACGGGAGGAAGCAAGGTCTGTTAGTAATTATCGGCGAGCTCGGACTTATTGTCAGTAGCCTGGCGAGTTGGAAGTTGATTGCCTAAATAGGATCCAGCCTATCGCGAGTCGGGATTTAGTCGGGTTCTCTTTCCTTACTACCATCACCGTCACGCCGTTGCACGTCGCCGCCCTCCCCGCTTCGCAGGACATCCTTCGACCACTGGATCCCTTATAGACGTGGTATCCGACTTTGTGCTCGCCAGTCGCAGGCAATAAACACTTTGGGATATGCATACGGTTTCCCAGTCATTTGGTGAAATAAGTTGGGTCCTAGGAACTATCGCCATTTCCGGGACTATTCTGCTCGATGGGGTCTTGGGGTTTGTACAGGTGCGTTGTATGCGCTCCATCCATGTCCTAGAGTGCTTACATTCGGTGTAGCTTTATCTCTTTTAGCGTATCGCCCACCGCCTGCCTTGTCAAACCGTCCGGCAATCCTACATTTCCACGCGCGGTGGAGCGCTGATTTCGCACCGTACGCGTTTCTCAGTCGAAACGGCTATTCTGCCTAGGTGGGTTCTACTTTTTCGTCCATTGTCGTGTATCTAATACCATCTTTTCAGAGCAAGCAAAAGGAAAATTTATTTAATAAATTCAAACGGAAGCGTCATTCTAGTTCGTCCTTCATCCCAAGATCATATCGTTAAATTCTCATGCTGCATTAAATTCCACCTTGACTTCCGAAGAACACGCTTGCCCGCTCGTCATGGCCGATACCAAGACACCAAGTTCTCCCTCGTACCCCACCCCTATCGCGGTCGTCTCCTATAGACGAAGGATATGACTTGCGACAAACGATGGACGTCATCGCTGGTTAAACGCCACTCTCGGATGCGACCATTGTACAACGCAAATGCGCTGGTGATGGTGTTGTGTTCAAAGAATCTCGGATAATGAGTGTAGTGAGTGGTATGCCCTTTTCTTCGTCCGTGATGCTTTGTTTCTAATGACTTCTCCGCTTCAGGTTTTGGAGGAGGTGGAGGTGGATACATTGGCTTGTAGAAGCCGAGCATCTTGATCGTTGATTCAGCGGGCTACCGAGACTTTACCGTGTCTCTCAATGTCGCAATAGAGGCTGTGCGCCGGTGGCCCCTTTGCAAAAGTTTATAAGGAACACCTACGTTTGCCTGCAACACACCCATCATGGCCTTTACCACCATACAGAACTTCATCAGCAAGCTTTCCCGCTCTCGTCGTTCCTCAGCTTGTACCGGCCCATTCGGGCTTGTACCGCAAGAGCTTTTGGACCACATTATTTCTCTCATCGACGACAAGGCTTCCCTTTTAACTTGCGCACTCGTCCACCCTACTTGGACTAGCATCAGCCGTTATCATCTCCCCTTCCTCAGGCTTGTCATCCACTCTCCGTCTCATGCCAAGGAGCTCTCGAAGCTCTTGCGCTCATCGCGTCAGACGCTTTCCTCGCGCATCACCGGCATAGTTCTCGTTGGCGACGTACCCTTCGATGACATCGACATGAATGTCAAGTCGCCTCGTGCGCTTTCCTACAGCAAATTGCTGCATGCCCTCAAATCCAAGGGAGTTATGCTTCGCTCGGGGGCAGTCGAGAATGATCCCTCTCTGGTCCGGATATTCGCCCAGTATTTCCCCACTGTCACCCAGCTCAAAGTGACCTGCGCGTCATACCAGTTCATCACGAGCTTCATGCGCGCGCTTGCTGGCTCTTTCCCCCACCTCGCCGAGCTCAGCATTGAGCTTGGATTGGGTGGACTGGATTTACCGGATGCATCGCTGTATGGATTGGACGACACGAGGCTGCAGATGCCGTCGTTACGCACCCTTCGCGTGGTCGGGTGGAATAACCATCTTGTGCGCTGGCTGGGGGATAACGTTGTGGGGACACTAGAGCGTCTAGATCTTGAGAGCACCAGCATGCTATCGACATGTCATGTGGGAGAGGCGAATTCGTTAATCCAAGGAAACAAGGAAACGTTGAGGGATCTCAGGCTGACTTTTGTGAAGCGTAATGGTTAGTGCTTTCTCTCCTTCTTTGTTCGCAATGGACTGATCTCGTGTGTTTCTAGTGGCGTTCGATTTGTCGGGCTTACGCCGTTTGGAAAATTTGGAGGTTATGAGTGGGATGCATGCACCACTGTTGGCGTTGGATGGATGGAGGCTGCCGAGTTCGAGGTCGTGGTCGTTGAGGAGAGTGTATTTACGGAGTGTGACTCATTTGTTGTGTGGACGCGGGTTTGGCGTTGCGAATGATTCGGATGCGGGGATTGTCTTCGAGGGCGCGATTCTGGGCAAGGTGCTGGGGACTCGGATGTGATCAGCTCGTTTATTCTGTTATTGATTCCCATACATATATACCTCAATGACATTGTTTTCAATTTTTCTCACCCTGTCAGCCATGAACCGTTTTGTTATTAAGAATAGACCCATTCTACAGAGTTCGTGGATGGAACGCGAGGCAGTGAAGCAGATTTGGTTTGTGTATATGATTGACTTTCCTTTCAACTTGAACTAGGACACAGATCAGATTGGCAAGTCGTCTTTGTGGTTGTGCCTCTGAGGTACAGCCGAGATGGCGTATCTGGCGGTTTTTCCAAGTCTGTAATGCGCTGGAAGTCGATGCGGATAACCAGACTGCACCTGCTGGTGTCGAGCTTGCGGTTTCTGCGTATGGGCAACTTAACTTCATCGAGGAATTTGGGATCACCGGAGAGCGAGACATGTAGACGAGATCAACTCTGTCTTCGGAGGCTCGACAAGCATCCTGAGCGTGTGGTGTTCGTCGATGCTATCAGTGAGTTCCCAACTTGCCACGGAATCTGTTTCATACTAACTAGACGAACCATGGCTGTGTTCTCGCACGGTATTGACTCGTAATCCACTCCGCTCCCTCCAGTGCTCGTAGGTGAAGGTTTTCATCATGCGGATGTAATTATCGTCATCGGGGAGCTTGAGCCATACAGCAGAAATTTGTGGTTGGCAGACTGAAAACCAAGTACTCCTTACTAATTCAGGTCACTTGGTAAACGCACGGTAATGTAGTATGAGCTGTTTACTAACGCGATATTCTCCTCAAAAACTTTCAAGTTGTCCGGGGACATGATGCGCCACAATTCTCGCTCACCTCAATGCTGTTTTTCCCGGGTGTTCTCGATCCGGACCTCGAGCCTTCATACAATGTGGTCGTGTACTTACCACCTTCCGCTCGAACTTGAAGACTCTAATGTCGTTTGAGGCGAATTCGTTTATTACTGCGATTTCCACCAGGGTGCACCGCAGTTTAATCCGAACGTCAATGTATATACTCGCAGGAGGGATCACCCATCAGACAGGGTGTTGACGAATGAAGGACTTCCATCTTGGCAGTTTATCTTTCAAGTAAGTACATAATGTTATTGGAAGGGACAAAAAAATTATACGCCAAGCGCCTGCAGAATCGCACCCTCATAAATAACACCCTCCTCTAAATCATCCCAAACCCCACTCGAGTCACACCAGCGCCTACGCACCATTCGAACCGCATTCCGCAAATACACCCTCTTCAACGACATCGGCAGCCTCCACCCATATAGCGCGAACCGTGAGTCGCGCATCCCAATCGCAACTTCGAGGTTCTCCAAACGCGTCAAACCCGATAAATCGAAAACCACTAAAAATGGACCGGATGAGAAGATTGCGAACATAGACAAATGGAAGCACTAACCATCTTGCTTGAAAAAAATCATCCTCACATGCCTCAACGTCTCCTTATTACCTTGAAGTAAAGTACTCGCTTCCCAGATGTGACCCGTCGACCACGTGCTGACGGTCTCCAACTCCAGCCGCTCCAGCGTCCCCACGATATTAACTCCCAACCAGCGCACAAGGTCGTTATTCCACCCCTCCACGCGCAGAGTGCGTAAACACGGCATGTCCAGTCTCACGTCACCCAACCCGCATAGCGCTCCGGAATCCATACCCACCCAAATAGCAAGTTCGGCAAGTAACGGGAAACAGCCAACAAGTGCACGCATGAAGCTCGCCATGTCCTGGTGCGATGCGCAGTGCACTTTGAGACTGACAAGTTGCGGGAAATACTGCGCGAAGAGTCCAACGAGCGACGGCTCATAACAGACCACCCCCGAGCGAAGCATGACGCCCTTGGTTTTGAGGACATGCAGCAATTTGCTATACGCACGCACACTCTCGGCCTTGTCAATGCTATAGGCACGCGCACGGGGATCCTTGTGGTCATGGACAGGTGGCATGCCGACAAGCGTTATACCGGCGATACGCGACGAAAACGTCTCACGCGATGAGCGTAAACGCTCGATGAGCCTTTCGGCACACCCTGCATAGAAGATGCTAAGAGTGAGAGACGGGCAGTAATATCGGCTGATGCTAGTCCAAGTGGGATGGACAAGGGCGCATGATAAAAGGGAGGTTTTATCATCGGCGAGGAAGGAAATGATGTGGTCCAGAAGCTCTGGGGGTAGAAGCTCGAATGGTCCAGTAGAAGAGCGGCGAGTGTGGGTGAACTTGTCGAAGATCTTGCGGAAAATGTTAGAAGCCATTGTAGCTGTAATGGAGGAGGGAAACGTCTTGAGTGAGAGTCTCGCCCGCACTCGGCCGTCACGGCGGCGTGGCTGTTTTCGTCAGCTTCTTTGGTTTTGAGCGGCTGAGAACATGGAGCATTCAACCTGTTCCGTGGACGGTCCCCGCTGCCGTCGGAAGGCAGTGACGCCGTCAATTGCGTGTTCCAACCCACAACAGAGTACCGACCAAGGCATACTAACCGCCTTGATTGACAAGACGCGAAATCATGCTCAACGGCGCGTGGGCTGCAAGGTCTAGTCCCGCCTTCATCGTGGGTCCTATATCCTTAGTTCAAAGGAGACGGCCAAAGCACTAGTGGCGATATGAAGGACGAAGGCCTCGAGGAAGCGGTCTTTGTGAGAGCTGGCGAGCATGTTCAAAAGCGGCAAAGCAGATGAAGGAACTAAATCTAATATGGAATGAAATTTTAAAGACGTGGCATTGGGATGACGAACCAGAATGATTGATTGTTGATGATTGAATCGGTTGACTTTTCGTATGCGTCCTGAAGAACGAAGGGCACGCCAGCTTGGATGTGGATACTATCTCCATGTGCCGAAAGGATCGCCAGACGGTCTGCGGGGTAGATACGATAAAGCTACACCCAATGTAAGCACTCTAGGCTAGGAGTAGGAGAATATACAACGCACCTGTCAATTCCGCAATTAGTCGGTAGGTAGGTAGAATCGGCACAAGGTCCCAATGAGGAACGGCCGTGTGTGGAAAAGTCGTACCATATATGATCCATCGTATTTCACGCATCGCGCCTGCGTGCAGGAAGCCCGTAACTAATCGAGTCAGAGGCAGCACGTTTGGGCGCCTGTGAAGAAAAAAAAGGAAGCGTTTAGAGTAAAGCGATTCGGAAATGACTGGGAAAACGGACGCATATCGCACAAAGTATTTCCTTGAAGCTTCCAGCAGCCACCTATCGAAAACCGCGTCCATAGTCGTACAAGATTCCGTGTAGCAAAGAGGGCGGCGACGTGCGACGGATGGTAGGGAGACGGGACCAGGTTGGTGGTGGTCGTATAAGATGACTGCGACACGAGCCGGGGCACGAGGGCGAACTTGGTTCTCGATTGAACCGGATATGCCATGACGAGCTGGCAAGCCTGTCCACGGCAGTCAAGACAAGGCTGAATCTAATGCAAAATGAGATTTAACGATATGTTCCTGGGATGAAGGACGGACTAGAATGACGGTCCCGGATGGATGCTTCCGTTTGATCAAGTTTTCGTGTCCCGGCTTGCGCTAAAGAGATTTAGATGGACGAAAATGGACGTAAAGATAAAAACCTACCTCGGCATAACAACCGTTTTGACGGAGAAGACGCGTATGGTGCGAAATCAGCGCTTAGTCGCGCGTAGACCGTGGAGATGGTGGAATTACCAGACGGCGTGAGCAGGTGGGGCGTGAACGATACGATAAAAGAGCTAAGGCTACACTCAATGTAAGCGCTCTAGGCCAAAAGTGGAGCGCGTACAACACACCTCCTGGTCGTTGGAACGGACAGCCCATCGTCACCGAGCGAGATGATACCACTAGCGCAAGCCAGTTGTCGTGTGGCTGATGGAGTCTGAGGCAGCATATTTGGGCGCCTGAGAAAGAGTTTAGTGCGAAGCGATTCGGCAATGACTGGAAAAACGTACCAGATATGCATCCAACGTATCCCACAAACTATTTCCTTGGGCCAGCAGCCGCCTATCGGATACCGCGCGTCCATAGTCATACCACATCCCGTGTAGCAAAGACGGCGGCGAAGTTACCGATGGTAGAGGGCGACGGGACCAGCTTGATGGTGGTGGTCGTAAGGAAAGAAGACGCGACCCGATCCTATTTAGGCCATGATCATCTTCCATCTCGCTTAATTTCTTATGAACCATCCACTCGTCCAATGGCACGTTTAGACGATTGTTGCGACGAAAAGGCCTGAAGAAACCACACTTTCTCATGGTCACTAGACTAAAAAGTCTACATCTCAACTTGTGCAAGGTTATGTAACTGACATGCAACAAAGATTAAAAGTCAACAACATCGAGAGTAAAAGTAACGACTAAGCTAAAGAATTACCAATCAACGTACGCAGAACCGCACCCTCAAAAAGAATCCCTTTCTCCGGATCATCCCCAATCACACACCGCTCCCCACGTACCACAGGAATCAGATTCCGCAAATAAACCCTCTTCAGCGACCTCGGCAGCCTCCACCCATCCAAGTGCGTTTCGCGCATCCCACTCGCAACCTCCAAATATTCCAAACGCGGCAAACCCGATAAATCAAAAGGCACTACAAACACACACAAGTTGAGTATATCACGTTATAGAGAGAAAAAAGCACGAACCATCACACCAGGAAAAACTCATCCTCACATGCCTCAACGTCTTCTTGTTGCCTTGAATTAAAGTATTCGCCGCCCCGATGCGACAGCTCGACCGCGCGCTAGCAATCTCCAACTCCAACCGCTCCAGCGTCCCCACAACGTTATCCCCCAACCAGCGCACAAGATGGTTATTCCACCCAAACACGTGCAGACTGCGTAAACACGGCAGGTTCAGTCTCACGTCACCCAACCACCATATCCGTACGGCTGCAGTATCCACTCCGTGCACAACCATCCCGATAGTCAGTCCGGTAAGCCGCGGGAAACATTCGACAAGCGCACACATAAAATCCGTGATGTCCCAGCACGAAACGCAGGACACTTTAAGTGTGGTGAGAGCTGGGAAGTGTTGCGCCAGGGTCCGGACGAGAGATGGATCATGCATCGCCACACCCACTCGAAGCACGGCTCCTTTGGCTTTGAGGGCATCCAGCAATTCGCTAAAGGCGGGCACACGGGACCGGTCGTAGCATGGAATGTCGCCTCCAAGTTTTATGCCAGTGGTGATTGAGGAAAGCGTTTCACGCGACGAGCGCAAGAGCTTCACATAGTCGTAAGCACGGGATGAAGAGGAGACGACAAGACCGAGAGGCTTGAGATGATACCGGCTGATGCTGGTCCAAGTGGGATGGACGAGTGCGCACGAAAGAAGGGAGGCTTTATCGTCGGCGAGATAGGAAATGATGTGGTCCAAGAGCTCTTGCGGTACCAGCCCGAATGGAGAGGGGCGACGAGAGTAAATAAATTTGTTGATAAAGCTCTGGATAGCGCTGAATGCCATGATGAGTGTGTTTAGGAGAGTGCAGTTGAAGGCTTTCCTTATCACCTCTAGAAGTGCGACATGGAGAGACATGGTCAAGTCGCTGAATCAACGATCAAGACGTCCGTCTCAACCTCCAAAACCTAAAACGGTCATTCAGACACAAAGCATCACGGACAAAGACCTGGAACGGTTACCTGGCATTATGAATCCGCGATCCTCGTACAGCTTAATCACCAGCGCGTGTTCGTATGGCACAGTGAACTCGTCCCTAGTCCATCGTCGAGTGTAGCACATACAGTCACCTCGGCATTTAACCTATCGCGTGGAAGGAAGTCAATCGTCCGCCGTCGGCGTACATAACAGGGGCGTAAGGTGTAGTCCGATTGTGACGCCTTCCATCGTGTAAAGCACTAGTGGTGATACGGGGGGACGAGGGTCTCGATGTGGAGGGAGCTAGGAACGCATTGGCTTCCGCATAGTGGGTTGTCGAGCTGGCAAGCATGCTCAAAGGCGGTTAAGCTAATAAGTATAGAATGAGACTCTAACGATATGCGATTGACATGAAGGACGCACCAGATTGACGACAGTTGGTGATGATTGAATCGGCCGCGTCCTCTCAAAGCTGGACGAAAAACGAAGGGTACGGAAGCTTGGGTGAGGGTACTTGGATATGGAGGAGATACTGGCTATGGCTATCCCCAAAGGATTACCAGACTCTTTGAGGAGGCTCGTGGGGGCGACGATAAAAGAGGTCAAGCTACATCCAATGTAAGCACTCTAAGACACGAGTGGAGCGCGTACAACGCACCTGTCAATACCCTCCGGAGCAGACGGTAGTCCCAGAAGTGGTCGTAGGAACTAGGAGCAGATAATTCGTAGCACCCGTAGCGCGCGCCATGTCGCCAGTCGTCGTGCGCGATGCGCAGCTAATAGAAGGCAGCGCCTGAGAAATATGGCGAGTCGGAAATGACTGGGAAACGTACCAGATACGCATATCACTTGACTACCTTTTGGATGCCTCCACGACGAATCCAGTATGTAGTCGGAGGATGTCCTGCGTAGCGGGGAGGATGGCGGCGTCGTGCAATGGCGTGACGGTGATGGTGGTGTTAAAGAAAGAAGCAGACACGACTAAATCCCGACTCGCGATAGGCTGGATCCCATTTAGGCAATCAACTTCCGACTCCAAGTCGCTTGATTTGGTTCAGGCCAACACTAAGCAAACACTAAGTATACGTATGAGCTCGCCGATAATTACTAATAAGCAGACTTGTATTCTTAACCATTGGGTCTCACAGGTCATCACTCAAAGGTTTGTTAAACAAGACTTGTTCAAGAGTTCAAGGAGAAGAGTAAGTAGTACTAAATGTTACAAGATAAAAATTGGAATAGACTGGTTGTTAAGACAGCTAGCCTCATTATCAGCTGGCTTTACTTCCTCGCCAGTCGCGACCGTGACCAGTAAGAGTAACGACTAAGATATGAAACTCCCAAATGCCGCGTGCAGCTCCGCACCCTCGAAAACCATTCCCTCCTCTGAATCATCCCCAACCTCGCAACAATGCCCACGCATCACCCGAATCATTTTCCGCAAATGCACCCTCTTCAACGACCTCGGCAGCCTCCACCCGTCTTCGCGCATCCCACTCGCAACTTCAAGATTTTCCAAACACGTCAAGCCCGATAAATCAAAAGTTACTACAAACACACACAAGTTGAGTACATCACGTTATAGAAGAAGAGAAAAACGGACTAACCATCACGCTTGAAAAACATCAACCGCACATGCTTCAACGTTTTCTTATTACCTTGAAGTAAAGCATTCGCCTCCTCGAAGTGACAAGTGAACAACACGCTGGCAGTCTCCAACTCCAACCGCTCCAGCGTCCCCACGACGTTATCCCCCAACCAGCGCACAAGCATGTTACTCCACCCCTCCACGCGCAGAGTGCGTAAGCACGGCATGGACAGTCTCACGTTACGCAACCCGGATACCGATGCGTCCGGAGAAACCAATTCGGTGGCACCCACCCCGATAGTAAGCTCGGCAAGCCATAGGAAAGAGCCAACAAGCGCACGCATAAAACTCGTGATGTCGTGGTACGATGCGCAGACCACTTTAAGTGTGGTGAGAGCCGGGAAGTAGTCCGCTAGGGCGTGGACGAGAAATGGATCATGCGCCACCACGCCCAATCGAAGCACAGCTCCCTTGGCTTTAAGGGCAAGTAGCAATTCGCTATAGGAGGGCACACGGGACTGGCCGCTGAAGGAGAGTCTACCGTGGTATGGAATGTCGCCTGCAAGGTTTATGCCAGTGATGGATGAGGAAAGAGTTTCATGCGACGAGCGCAAGAGCTTCACATAGTCGTTAGCACCGGATGAAGAGGAGATGACAAGACCGAGAGGCTTGAGATGGTACCGGCTAATGCTTGTCCAAGTGGGATGGACGAGTGCGCACGAAAGAAGGGAGCCTTTATCATCGGCGAGG
>QLPD01001793.1:0-16609 GCA_003314085.1 Hymenopellis raphanipes
GTCGTCGTCTCTCTCTCCACCACCCAGCAGTGCTTCTGCACATTCCCAACGCGACAACACCTCCAGGCAGCCACTGTCTCCCTCTTCGCCACCTGGTGACGGTTTTCCCATTCCCCGACGCGACAATATCTCCCTCCAACGCTCATCTTCGCGACCCAGCACTGCGCGTGTTGTCACCACCGCTCCTCGCATGAAATCCCACACCACTCAAAAGATCGCTCCTCGCGTGAAATCCCACACCATCCAAAAAACCGCTGCACGTCCTAAAGAGCCTCAGACTTCTGATCTGAGTGCACTGGGATTCGACGCCGGCGTACCTCCATTACAAGAGCTTCTCAACACTCCTGTGCCAACTCATACGAGTTCAGGACGCCTGCTTACGCGTAAAGAATTGAATATGGTCCGCTGTTATCGCGCAACTCAAATTCGGCGCGCCCAAGAGCTCGAGGCTGCGCAGCAGGAGGAGGATAAAGAGGAGGATGAGGAGGAGCAGGATGAGGAGGAGCAGGAGGAGCAGGAGCAGGTTCAGGAGGAGGACAGTCGGGTCCGGAAGAGATTGGCGTCACAGAAATACGAGGCCACGAACCGTCCTGCGCGTAACGCTAGGAAAAGAGACGCCCAATGAGAGTGAGTTCCCGATTTCTGATTTTCGTGTCTGAAGCTTACTGCTTCATCTCATAGGCGGCGTGCGCGTCTCAAAGCAGGTCCGGCTGCTGCGTACAACGAGATGAAAGCACGCCAGGCAGCTTACCAGCGTGCGCACATCGCGCGCGTGAAGGCGCAGGGAGGCAACGAGAAGCAAGTCACGACCAGGCCATCGAAGGGAAGGAAACGTGGGCGCGATGAGGAGGAGGCGAGCAGCGAGGATGACGTGGATCCGGAGAGGATCGTTAAGAGGCTTTACTTCAGCGAGGAGGAGGAAGAGTGAGGCGTTGTTGTTGGTATCTACTATATGGTATTTCTTGGGTTCCTCATGGCCGCGGCGGCTTCTCTGGGAGTGTTTTTTTAGTGCTACATATATTTTACTGTACCTTCTTCATGCAATGTTCCACATTATCTCTGGGCTAGTATCGGGAACTCAGTTCCATAAAAGGAAAATGAGATCACATGTTGCTCCAAATAGTAACATCTTGTTTGTTTACTGTGCTCTTAACTTCAACCACCATCTTCCACCCTTGACTGACGTGCACTTTTCGTCCGGTATGTTGCTTTGCTTGACTTTTCTCTTTCTTTCTTCCTCCCCGTCTCTGGATTGCCCGTCCCAACAACTTCACGCTTGTCAATCCCCGCCGACTCGACCTTGGGACGCGAATTTGGCAGTGTGTCGTTGTAGGAAGGGTCTTACAAAGACGCCCGGTTTTTTTATGCTTTTTCTTATATTTTCCTCGCGTGTATACACCCGGCTGACTTCCCTGTCTTATAGTGTGGCGCCATGTCGCGTCAAACCCGTCAGGGAACTTTCTTTTCACCATTTGTCGCGGTCGAGGAACCTATCGTATGCGATCTCAACATCGAGGAACTACTCCGCCTGCGCTATGCGGAGATGGACGCGTCACCCGACGGGAATCAGTCCGACCGTGAGACTGACTTGGAACGTGCGGGGATGGGCGCCAATTTGTCCGACTTGACAGATTTTGAGGACGATGTCGCAGACGATGGGGATGACTTCTCAGTGCGTTTCTTTTTTGATGCCTCTTGCACTTGTTTAATATATTAATCTAGGAAATTTTTGTATCAGTAGCATGCTCTGCTCCTTCTCCTACCCCCACACACTCAGCCTCACCCCATCCTGCTTCCACTTCTGTTTCTGTGGATCCGTCGTCTCTCGCTAGGTCCGGATCGAACGATCCTCCTCCCCACACCAACCACTATAAGACCAGCTCGAAGAAACGACGTTCTGCAAAACGTCTACGCGACCAGGAGGCTTCGGATGCCCCAACGAAGGAGGTTGTGGAGAAACGCCGCAGAGAGGCCTTGCAGAACGTCGTCGAAGTGGACATCGACGCAGCCGACCTCCCTGTCAATTCTTCGGGGTTTGGAGGACTACGGCGCCATCCCCCAAAGGACCATCGTTCGGCGGAGCAGCTCGAGGCCGCAGGATTCCGCCGTATTCGCTGGCAGGGGAAGACTACCATCCCTCTTGTGGATCGTCAGCGCAGGATGTGGGCACTTTTGGGTGGAATGCCTCGGGACGCCGAAACATGGAAGCGTGAGGTGGGGGATGACCTTGTCGAGGTAATTGAGAGGGGCCGCAAGACCGTACGCTTCTCTAAGAAGGAGCGTCATCATAAGAGGGGGGCCTTTCCTGCCCTCGCCATTGGGATGTCATATGGAGGAGGGGAAATGGTATGTATTTTGATTATACTATTGAGCCAAATTGTTGATCCTCCTTCAGAAGGCGGGAAATCGACTGCTGAGCAAGTCCGCGGCGCGGTTTATGCGCAGTCTCCTAGTGCGCCCTTCTATGCAACGCCTTGCAGGTTTCGTTTCCGGTACGTGTCTTTCTCTTCCTTTTCCCTTTCCTCCTAACTATCTTCAGGTATGTTCAAGACCTACAACCCAGCCCTTCATGCGGAATACGAGGACAACCTCAAGACCCTTACCTCATCGGATTCCTCTCTCCGCCGTAACTTCGACAACTCCCCCTTCGCATGCACCACCGTCAATTTTGGTCCCCGAAGTACTACGGAAGCCCATGTCGATTCGGCAAATCGTCCCGATGGGTGGTGTGATATCACTGCTCTGGGCCCTTTCGACCATACAAAGGGCGGACAAATTGTGTTTTGGGATGCCAAACTTGTCGTCGACTTCCCCGCCGCCTCTACCATCTTCATTCCCTCCGCCTGCGTGGTCCATTCGAATTGTGGCATACAAAAAGGGGAGCGGCGCTATTCCATAACTCAGTACTCGGCCGGGGGCTTATTTCGCTGGGTCTACCAGAAGTTTCAGACACAGGAGGTATTTTTACAGGGTTTAACTGAGGACGAGTACAGTCAGTATCTTGTAGATCGGGAAAATTGCTGGCGAGACGGCCTGCGGTTTTTTCCTGTACTTAAGTAGCAATTCTTAATGTATGATGAGTTCCCGGTAACGTGCATGATGAGTTCCCCGTCTTGACGTGTTTTTTTTTTTGGGTGCCCAATTAGAACAAGCTACTGACTAGAGGGCCTACCATTGTACTGTATTATAGCTCAATGGCTGATTGGTTACGGTGCCTATGGGCTACATATGCCTTCACTGGGATGGTAGTTCAATCCGTTGTAATGGCAGTTTTTTGAGCCATTGGAGACCGGTCTCCCTCGGTCCTGACCGGTTAGGACCGGTTAAGACCGGGGGTCAGTTAGGACCGGTCTTGGACCACCAGTAGCTAGGGACTGGACTGAGGAGCGGTCTTCCACCAGTCCTAGTCCCCGGTCCTTCCAAAATTGGTAAATGTGAGGACTGGCCCGGTCCTCAGTCTTTCCGAGTTGGGACCAAAAAACCGGACTGGACCGGACTTGTCAACACTAGTGCTGCCCATGCTGCCTCCTCAACAGTGCGCTTACGCTCAGCTTCTTGCTCAGCTTGTTGCGCTGCTGCATCTGGATCGGGTGGAGGAGATTTGTGGTGATGCTCCTTTCGAGCATTAATGATTTGCTCGACCTGGTCGACATAGTCAGCCAGTTCTCCAGCGGAGGCGCCGGTCTCATGAGCACGTTCCAAGAAGACTTCGGGGGTGGCGATGGTGCCATCCGCAAAGTCGGAGACCAGCTGCTGGAGCTGTTCCGCACGACGGCGAACGTCCTCACGGGCGTTCGTATCATCGTCGTCGGGAATAACGTAGGAAGGAGCACGGGATGGAGAATGAGATTTGTGATTGAAATCGAGTTCGTCAGACGAGCCCGACTCGGATGACATAGTCCGCTTCCTGATTCAGGAACGTTCTCAGCAGATGTGCACCTAAGGCTGTTTGCGCAGGCTCCTCGCCCTCTTGCTGCCTTTTGGCTAGTCTAGCCCTCAGAGAAAGAATGCCCACCCGAAGCGAAACACCCTCGCTAGGAGAACCAGAGAGTCACCAGAATAAGACACCGACCGGTCCTTGACCAAGCCTATCGAACACCCAAAGAGCAAGCCTGTTACAGCGCACTCAGAGAGCGAACTCGTCGTTCAATCAGCGCCCTGATTTACACTCCTTGGTAGGAGTCAGGCACACGCTGTACAACCAGGTGTTGAATCCGGTCGCAAGCACGGGTTGAGCCGTACCACTGATTGACGATGACAAGGAAGTACTGGGAGGATGGCTGACCCTGGCAGGTATAGCATGCTGAGCGGACAAATGAGATCGATAGAGCGGTAGGGCACCGCTTGAGAGAGGGATGTGTGGTTAAACCACAGGAAAAGGACGCAAAAAAGCGAAGCTAACTGTGACCAGATAACACAGGTTAGCAGAGATGGGAGTGAGACAGTGCAGAGAACACACCTGTGACCAGATAGCCCACAGAGATGTCCTTGATAAGGAGTCCTTGAAAAGGAATGGGTATCTGGGTACAGAAGCCATCAGAATTGAATGGCTGGATATGAAACATAAGCACATACTGGGAGCAGGGGCAGGATTTGCGAGTTTGGGGTGTAGCAAATGGTGGCAATAGGCTCCTAGTGGGTCTATCCATCAGCCCTGAGCAGGAGGACTGAGTAGAGAGAGTAGTGCTTGCCTGGGAGAGCAAAAGTGTGCAATTCCCACAAATTGGGCACTTTGGGCCTGTCTGGACTGGTTTTGGGCTGGCTAGGGGGCTTCAGACAGTGCTCTAGAGGGGTGTGGCATCAGTCCTGAGCAAGAGAACTGGAGGGATAATAATCTGCTTGTCTCAGAGAGAGGTAATTTAATTTCCTCAGTTTGATTTCCTCAACTGAGGTAATCAGATTTCCTTGGTATGTTTCCTCAGTGGCTTCCTCATTGATTTCCTCAGCTGAGGAAGTCAGATTTCTCAGTCAAGGAAATCACCGAGGAAGTCAGATTTCCTCGTTACTTTCCTCACGCGAGGAAATCAAATTTCCTCGATGGCCTTTCCTCAGCATGTCATGACCACGTGACCCCGTTCATCGCCTCATCCTTGCCCAATGTATTCCCCATCTTTGCCCAATGTATACCCTATCCTTACCTGATGTATGCCCTGTCCTCACCTGATGTCTGCCTCATGTAGTCCTCATCCGTGCCCAATGCACACCCTGTCCTTTCCTGATCTACACTTCATCACTGCCTAACGGACTTCCCACCACCAGATGCACATTCCATCATTAAACAACACATCCTCAACTCTTATCCCATCCTCCATGAATTCTGTTTATCTAATCCCTAGTAAATAGCACGTTATGCTTGACGTTATGAATGGTATGACGGTCCCAGCATACTTATTGTCAGTATACCGTCATACCGCCAGATACCGTTGTTGCCTCGCCAATCTTTACAGACATATTTAAGCTAAATTTACAATTTTTTTGTAAAGCAAACAGTCTGCAACGTCTCGAGAACGAGACGTATCAATCTATTTTTCCCAATCCGGCGATTCGGACCGACATCCGAAAGGACGCGTAAGCGTCTGATCGAGTCGTTTCCTCCTCAATCTCTTACCACCACGGCTACCCAGGATGGGGCAATTGTTGCTTCTGCTGCTCTGACGATTGTCAGGCAGCCTCTGTGGTGTGCCTTTTCACTCTGTCTCTGCGCTGGATGTTGCTGCTGTCGCACAGAGACAGCAGCAGAGGACGACTTCGACGACTGGGCCGTAGCGCCGACGAGGACTGTAGCAGCGTTGACTGCCCGCGACCTCAGCGACGACTGGACTGTGGTGATGTGATGCGTGGATCGGTGGGCGAAGGATCAGGATGGCTAGCAGATAAGAACGGGTGGGTGATGCGGGTAGAGGATGACACATCATCGAAGATAAGGACAATGGCGGTGACAACAGGAACGACAATGGACAGCATCACTGCTCTCCTCCACCTCTACCTCCACTCATCTGTCACCACCACTTCTCAATCCTCCATCCTCCTACCACTTCCTCTATCCTCCTCTCTCTACCACTACCCCTTCCCACTCTCATGCCCAGCTGACTGTCCCCGTGCCATTGCCCGGGGATGATCACTGAGCATGAATAGTAAGGTGTCGTCTTATAGATGGGTTGTGGTATACAGCGAATACTATGCGGTATATCCGTACTGTATACCATGCGTCGGCGGTACGGTTTTCGACGGTACAGGTACGGTATGCGGAGGTGATACCCGCGGTATTACCCAGGCTGTGTACTACTAGTAATCCCACCTTGTTTGCAATTGAACATGGAAGTCTAGCGCGCATTGGATGGTGCTGGGCCATGCATCGGGTGATGGTGGGGAGCATATCGGGTAGTGAGGGGTTACAGATCGGGAGATGACAAGGAATACATTGGGAAGGGACAGGGTATACCTTGAGCAATGACAGGGCATACATCGGGTAAGGATAGGATATACATTGAGCAAAGATGGGGAATACATTGGGCGAGGATGAGGCGATGAACGGGGTTACGTGGTCGTGACATGCTGAGGAAAGGCCATCGAGGAAATTTAATTTCCTCGCGTGAGGAAAGCAACGAGGAAATCTGACTTCCTCGGTGATTTCCTTGACTGAGGAAATCTGACTTCCTCAATTGAGGAAATCAATAAGGAAGCTACTGAGAAAACATACCAATGAAATCTGATTACCTCAGCTGAGGAAATTGAATTACCTCAGCCTAAAGAAAACGCTGAGGAAACTGCCGAGAAAATTCGATTTCCTCAGTATTTTCCCCATTTGAGGAAATCGGACTTTCTCGGTCGAGGAACACACTGAGGAAATTAAATTTCCTCAAACGATTTCCTCAGCTATTTCCTCAGCCACCAAAATTTAGTTCCCCCATTGTGTATGGTGCTACAGCTCTACGAAAGTATCACACTACCAACCGCAAGCATTTGTTCCATTGCATCACGTCCATTCCATCATACAGCATTAGTTCCTTCATATTCTTCTTATTGAATTACACTGCATGATGCTCATACCTATCGCATTAAGCACTCGCATTGTCCAATTTGCAAACGTGGAAGCATAAGATTGTCAAAATAAATGGTCATTGGGGTATGTATGTGTAGATAGGTAATATATATTTCTAGCTAGCGAAACGGTGCACTTGCAACACGAGCCGCCATGATAAGCGGGTACCAGCAGCACTGGTGCTAACTTGTGCAGATTACTATAGTCGTTGTTCGAGTCGATGGGTACAACCACAAGTGACTTTGAAAATCAAGGAGAGCTGATGGTGATGAAAGAGCAGTAATGGGGACGAGGATTTAATATCCGACAGCGGTGTGAAGAGTTGCAAGTCCTTTGACATGGTTAGTAATCTACAAATAGTGGACAAGAGACAACAGAGTGTACCTGGCATGGTGTTGAACTGCGTAGAGCTGCGAGTATGAGAGGAAACTGCTGGTTGGTGGAAGATGGTGGGTGATTCACGTGGGTATGGAACTCGAAATTCATAGCTCCATGTTGTTATAGGCAAGCAGCAGGACGAACTTGGAAAGAAAAAATAAATCATTGCCTGTTATCTAGGTGGTACAGATGATGGTGGGAGGGAAAGATGCTACGGCTCTACGGGTGCTATAAGTCTATGCCAGATATCCAATATCGATATCACTATATGATCACTGCATTGTCTCTGACACCCATCATTTTCGTGTGCCTCTCCAATTTCAGTAGCACCTCATAGCACCTAGTAGAGGATATAGGAAATGGGACCTACCATAGAACTGCCTATCTCCTGGAGCTCTATGTAGCCCAAAGGCATTTCCAGATGAACTCAGGCCATCTCTAGCCCAAAGGCCATTTCCTGATGGGGTGATTCAGCGTCAGTTGCGAAGCGCGCGATGGTGATGGCTTGTTTGCGCGTGGGCAATGCTCATGCGGGTGAAGACAACGGTGAGCCTGGATCTGCTAAGGGAATGTAGCAAGGTGGACCTGATCATTGGTTAACTCACAAGGAGGTGGTGTCTTCTTGAAACGCAAACGGGATGTGCGAGGAGTGAGATCTGGGTTTCCTTTGAATGGTCGATGATTAAGTTCAATTAAGCAGTTGGTGAGCATATGAGGATGTGAGGTGAGCGTAAGTAGACTCTATCCTAATGTCAAGAACAGTGATCACGTGGACACAAGACCGCTCAGGCCGCGACTGGGGTAGCAAGAGGAGAGAGAACAGATAGAGATAGAATAGAATAAGCGTAAGAGACACTGTGCTAGCTCGACATAGTACAGAGGGGACTGTATAGTATGAAGACAAAAGAGGACAGAGTGGAGAACTAGCTATAAGACTATGTATATATATATCTAACCAGTAGTCGCAACGACATCCAATCCACCTGTCCATTCAGTAACCCAGGCGTAGAGACCTCAACAAGTCTGACGTGAGTTAGACTCGCGACTCGTGATATGAGTACTCACATCAAAAGAGGTCCTATTCAGACTCGCATCGGACTTGACTCGCAGTAATTTATGAGTCGTCGCGAGTCTACTCGTGAGTACTCGCTATGAGTCTGAGTCATCTCGGATACTCACGAATACTCGTGAATCCATCACCTCTCAGTATTCATGCTTAGTGAGCATCTTCGGGCAATGGCACGGGGACAGTCAGCTGGGCATGAGGATGGGGTGGAGGGTGATGGAAGGAGAGTGTTAGTGGTGAAGGGGGAGTGGTAGTGGTGAAGAGGAAGTGGTGGTAGTGGTGAAGGGGAAGTAGTGGTGGTAGTGGAGTGGTGGTACTGTACTATTTCGACCATAGGTTCACAAGGTGTAACCTGTGACCTCGTGAACTTGTTTAGTGGGATGTTCGAAGCGGACATACCACTGTGCCCCATTGAAAATAAGTTCACTGAACTTCTCAATGACAGGCTCATTCTGCAGATTTTAGTTTGATTCCCAGTATAATCAAAGGAAAGTATGCTATTCTAGACAGAATGTAGACTGAAAAGGAGAAAAATTGCATGAAAACCGCTGTTAAGCTCAATTTGAGAGCAAAAGTCCGATTTGTGACCAATTTGGGTCATGTTCACAGCCAGAAAAAAGTAGTGACCTGCTTATATAACAGGTTCATTTTCCGGGCCTGTGACCTGTGACGTGAACCTATGGTTGAAATAGGACAGTATTGGTTCACGTCACAGGTCACATGGCCTTGTGATGCGAACCTAATTGTAGTTGGTCACTAGATCATAAGGGGTTATGAACATTAGGGTGGGGAAAGAATACAACCCTTATTTACACAAATATTAAAATACTAGGTATTTTACATGTAAATTACATGTCATGTGATGGGTGTGATCACATGCTCATCAGGCTAAGAACTGCTTTAGCCTCGTACAGTCCCCAATGAAGCTCGTTAGTCCACTACCCACCATTCCAGACCTTTCTATCTAGCAAGAATCCCAAGTCAGTGCTTTGCTGGGCGCCAGTCCCTTTCGGACCCTGAGCCCGGAGTCACATGACCGGTCACGTGAACATAATTTACCTGGTAAATAAGTAGTAAATTGTAAATATATTGCCGGGAGACTTATTTCCCCACCCTAATGAACATGTCTGAAATTGGTCACAAATTTGACTTTTACCAGGACCCGTGATTATCCTGTGAGAGGTTGTCGCAAAAGTCCCGATAAATTTTCATCGACAAGACACAAAGGTCAGCGCAGGAGTCCCGACAAAAGGCACTTCGACGCTGGAAGGTCAGATCAAAGTCCCAACAAAATGAACAAAGAGATCCAATTTTGCCAGGATTTTGGCCTCGGAGGGCCACGCCGAGGTGGACAATTGCCTTTTTTGGATGTCCACAGCGAATGTTGTGTACCAAACTCGCAAAAATCGCTGAGGTTGGCGCAAAAGTCCCGACTGTTCGTCCACAAGGGACAAAACCGAAAGTCCCGACAAATCTTGGCGGTGGACGAAATTTCTAAATTGACCTCTTCACTGTATAATCACAGGTCCTCTTTTACCTAAATTTTGCTCTTTCAGCCTATTTTTAGCAGTTTTTGCTCCCATTTCATCTTGTTTAACATGAAAACAGTAAATTTATGCTATTTAAGTAGATTTACAAGTAAAATTAAGCTCAAAACTATGCAAACTTAGAAATTTCAGTAAACATAATTTTTTTTAGTCACACAGTTTTAACCAGCATAAACATAGCACTCAACATGTTTATAAGGTCACAGGTTACAACCTATGAACCTATGGTCGGAATAGTACAGTAACATGTTCACAACCTCTTGTGACCTAGTGACCAACTACAATTAGGTTCGCATCATGAAGCCTTGTGACCTGTAATGCGAACCTATGGTAGTAATACTACAGTAGTGGTGGAGGTGGTGGAAGTCGTCATCTCCTCATCCTCTTCCTCATTCTCTTCCTCACCTCCTTCTGCTCCTCCTTCTCCTGGTATCCTCTACCTCATTGTCTTCGCGTTACTTACCGTCATCCTCGTATTATCAGCGTTGTTGTCCTCATCGCTGTCTGAGTCGTCGTCCTCTGCTGTTGCAGAGACAGCAGCAGCAGATCTGGCATAAAGCTAAGCCACAAATCTACACCTCAGAGGCTGCCTGATAATCGTCAGAGCAGCAGGAGCGACAATTGTCGCATCCTGGGTGGTCGTGGTGGTGGTAGAAAGCAAGAGAGACGACCCGATTAGATGCTTATGCGTCCTTTCGGATCTCGGTCTGATTCGCCGAATCTGGTGAAATAGTCACATATAGCTCATTTGAGCGATACAAGCAACTGTTGAACTTGTAAAAAATTTATAAATTATGCTTAAATACATATATAAATATTTGCAAGTCATTGTGTGATGACTCGCGTAAGTACTCATGCGCAGAAGATCAATACTCGCACTCATACTCAGACTCATCACCATGTGACTCGCGAGTCCTACGAGTGCGAACTCCGAGGTGCCCAAGATGAGTCGAGTCCTGGCAAGACTTGCGAACTCGCGGACTCGTTGAGGTCTCTACCTGGGCCGTCCAAGGCAGCGGTCCGGGATATCAGCAGGCTGTTCAGGTGATAGTCCCATGGTGATTGACAGGATCTGAACCATGCATAGCATGTGGATGACTTGACCATGTGTCCAGGCACTCTGATGCGCCACCAATGATGGAAAAGGAAAGGGCGCTAGATCACGAGGAAGGTGATTCATGACAGAGATGCCAGAGCAAAATAGAGACCTCAACGAGTCCGACGTGAGTCAGACTCGCGACTCGTGACGTGAGTACTCACGTCAAAAAAGGCCCTGCTCAGACTCGCGTCGGACTCGACTCGCGGTGACTCACGAGTCATTGCGAGTCTACTCGTGAGTACTCGCCATGAGTCCGAGTCATCTCAGATACTCACGAGTACTCGCGAGTCCATCACCTCCCAGTATTCATGCTCAGCGAGCATCCCTGGGCAATGGCACAGGGACAGTCAGCTGGGCATGAGGATGGGGTGGGGGATGATGGGAGGAGAGTGGTAGTGGTGAAGGAGGGGTTGTGGTGGTGGAGGGGTTGTGGTGGTGGAGTGGTGGTGGTGGTGGAGTGGTGGTGATGGTGGAGGAGTAGTGGTGGTGGTGGTGGTGGTGCCAAGTCATCATCTCCTCATCCTCATCCTCTCCTTCTCCTTCTCCTCCTTCTCCTGCTATCCTCTGCCTCGTCATCCTCGCGGTACAAGTGTTGTCGTCCTCGTCCTCATCCTCGTCATCCGAGCAGTCGTCCTCTGCCGTCGCAGAGACAGCAGCAGCAGGTCTGGCACAGAGCCAGACCACAAATCCACACCCTGGAGGCTGTCTGACAATCGTCAGAGCAGCAGGAGCGACAATCGTCGCATCCTGGGTGGTCGTGGTGGTGGGAGCAAGCAAGAGAGACGACCCGATCAGACGCTTACGCGTCCTTTCGGATCTCGGCCCGATACGCCGGATCGGGCGAAATTGTCGCGTACAGCTCGTTTGAGCGACGCAAGGGTCCGCTTGAATCGGTAAAAATTTGTAAATTCATCTAAAATATATCTCTAAATATTTGTGAGTCATCACATGATGACTCGTGCCCCGGAAAGTGCTACTCGGACTCATACTCGCACTCGCGTGTATTTAACTCGCGAGTCCCATGAGTCCGAACTCCGAGGTGCCCGAGGCGAGTCGAGTCCTGACAAGACTCGCGGACTCGCGGACTCGTTGAGGTCTCTAGAGCAAAACCTCTCATTTTCCTAATGTATGCTCTCTTGAGCTTCATGAAACACCAGCCATATGCTCGAAAAAAGCATAGTAGTGGCAGAAATCATTTATTCTATTTTACTGAATTTTTAGAATTAATCAAATTGTTTGGTGTGTTTAGAGCCTGTTCGCTAGTGATATTTTTCGTGATATTTCCGTGATATTCTCGTTATATTCTCGTCATATTCTGATCGGTGATATTCTCGTGATGTGTTTGTCACAGCCTGATTTCAGCAAGCCGGCGCGGGATCAGATTAGCACTCTATCTGTGCGATCATGCTCCGTCGCACTCCCAGTCAACAACGACGCGCAAGAGGTCTTCTTGTACTCCTTGCCGGACATCTTTTCCAGCTAGCAGCCTACATCACTTTCATATACTTCACCAACTTCGAGATTCGCGAAGATCCCATTCCATATCATACATCCCAGCTCAGTGGTCGCGCTTGGGTTGAAGAACTGCTAGAGGGACACCCGGATCGCATTGAAACTGAGCTCCGAGTGCGAAAACACGTCTTCCGGATCCTGGTTTCAGAATTACTCTATCTGGGCGTGAAGGATGAGCGAAGCGTTGATGTTGAGGAGAAACTTGCGATCTTCCTCTACACATGCTCTACTGCGCTATCTATCCGTCATGTTGGCGAGCGCTTTCAGCGTTCGAATGATACCATCTCAACGTGTGTACTCGGTCTAGCCGATCTAACCATTTCATTGCTCATTATTGTCAGGTATTTCAATGAGGTTCTAGACGTGTTTAGCAGTCCCGCCTTCTATAATTGATATGTCTCCCTCCCAGGCGTGTCGGATCCTGTTCCAGATCGCATTCGCAATAGTTCCATCTTCTATCCATTCTTCCAGGATGCTATGGGTGCGATCGACGGAACACATATCACATGCTGGCCCTCCAAAGCTGAACGAGAGCTGGCTCGCGATCGCAAGGGAAACGTCTCACATAATACCCTCTGCTCATGCTCTTTTGATATGAAATTTCAGTACGCCGCTACGGGGTATGATGGTTCGGAGGCAGACACAACAATGTTTGCCCAATCAAGGATGCAGGATCTTCGTATTCCCCGTGGAAAATATCTATTGGCAGATGCAGGCTTTCCCATGTGTGACGGGCTTCTCATTCCCTACTCTGGAGTCCGATATCATCTTCAGGAATGGGCACGAGCTGAGTTGCGGTACGTGTCCTGATATGATAACCTTCAAGTAGCATTAACACTTTGATAGACCCGCCAATCGTGAAGAGCTCTTCAATCTACGACACGCACAGGCTAGAAATGTCATTGAACGGATCTTTGGTGTAATCAAAGCACGATGGCGTGTGCTTGTCTACCCGCTACACTATTCGATGGATGTTCAAGTTCGTGTCGCGGCGGCGTTAATGGCGCTTCATAATTTGATCATAGCTTATGATCCGATTGAAGCGCTCATGGTGGAAGATGGCGAACTTGAGGATATATATGATCCTGCAATTCGGGATCCGGATGTAGGGAGTTTAGCGCAATCAGTCGAGGTACCTGCTGAAGAGGGTGTACGCCACAAAGCGAGATGGGATCAAATTGCTCAAGACATGTGGGATAGCTATCAGGAATATCTTCGTAATCGAGACATGGATGTAGATATGTAGCGTAACGACAGTACAGGTGACGTATCAATCACAACGAAGGGGGAGGTAAAAACTGAGACATATTGGCTGGTGAGTAATCATTGAAGTTGAATGAACCGAAATCGTCATCATACTCGTTCGCTTGAGATGCAGGCCCGGGAAACATAGTATCAACAAGGAAATTGTATCCCACCGGCGCAGTCAAACCCAGCTTGGATAAAATCCACTGCTTTCGATACTCCACATCATCCGGATCGAGTGCAGTATACGTGACGACTGCCATCTTGTCCGCCTGCAGAATGTTCTGAAACTTCAGGCGAAGAGGGATGGGAAGCCAGTCTTTTTCACGCTTGGAAGCGTTGATAGCGTCGGTAAGTCGCTGCGGGGTGTTCAATGCAGTAGTCGATGATGGAGGAGGTGCGAGCAGGTTCCTCGCAGCTTCGTTGAACTCCCCGATACGGGCACCAACCGATTCCATAGCAAAAACCGCACGTGCTTTATCGGTTGCTGGAGGTGCCGGTTTGGAAGGTTTCGAGGCTGCGGGAGTGGCAAGATCTTTGGCGCGTTTATCGGACGTCGATCCAGGGAGTGGCGTGCTTGTGGGTGCGCGTTTGCGGCCAGAGGATGAAGTTGGCTTCTCACTCTCATCTACGCCGGTATTGAATGACGATGTGCTTGGAGTACGCGAGATGGGCGGTTGCTATTGCACTGTCATGAGTAGTAATAATACATACATTTGAAGACATACCTCAGCTGATCCTGCGCGTTGAACTCCAGAATCCTGCTCCGACTGCGACTCATCCTGATCAATCGACTGCCTGCTACCACTTCCTTCAGCCTGAGGAGACTGACTGTCATCTATCTCCTCATCGGCTGATGCATCACCATCCAGCAGGTCATCATCCTCAACATTGACAGAAAGGCCGGGACGGAACACGTTGATACCGCGTGGACGCGACGTACTCAGTGGCAGGAGGGTTTCGAACTCGTCGTGGTATTGGAAACCGACGTTCTCGAATGACTCCAGTATGGGATTCGCTTCTTTGGCCGCGTCCCAAACAGATTGATGTTCGGGATGATTCTCGATATCGGCACCGCGGTCTTTGTCCCATGGCGGCTGTCCGGATTTGTTGATATAAACGATGATGGCCTGCCAAGACTTCTTCAACTACAGGTCATAGTAGACATGAGTAGTAGCCCAGCCTTAGAATGACTGATACGCACCGTGTTGTACTTCGTCCGACACATTTTACCATCCTTCTCCGCTCCAGAATGAGGTGGATTCAAGGTATTGGCAACCTTGTTGAATGTCGACATCTTGAAGGAAGTCCCATCACCTCGCTCGCTCTTCAGCCTCCCAAGCTCCTTCAACATCTTCTTCACCTCCGCATCAGTCCATTTTGCGCGGTCTCCTCCCTTGTTGGTGGTTCTGGTCTCGACAGGGGGCTCAAGAGCAGATCTCTTCTTCTTTCTCTTCTTCTGATCCTTTCCGGACATGTCGCGGCCAGAGGCTTCGAAGAACGCGTCGATGCCTGGCAATCGATGGCGGCAGAAGCGCGGACAGATTGGTCACATCGGGTCACACGTCGTCACACAGGAATATCACCGATCAGAATATGACGAGAATATAACGAGAATATCACGGAAATATCACGAAAAATATCACTAGCGAACAGGCTCTTAGCATTGCCAGACAAGGGTTTCTGAAACGACTGTACCATAATCCAAATTAACATTAGAGGATATATATCAACACTACCTCACTCTGAGTCCATCCCAGTCATGTCTTGAAAACAACAATCAAGATGAGAAGTATGAGGATAAGCACACCGATGGTCACGGTGGATACTAACAAGTAGACGTGAGAAGAGGAATAGAGCAATGAAGAAAGGGACAATAAGAAATGTGAGAAAAAGGGACAAGGAGTAGAACAAGAAAGACAGAACACCACGAAACCACGCAGAAGGAGTCAAGGAACACGAGCAAGGAATGGAACACGAAAGAGACTTACCATTCCCACCAACACCCTTGACGACGCGATCGAGTCTTCTTCGCGCGCCGGCCATACGGTTATGTGTATTATCAACGTCTTCTTCGAGAGCCTGGGAGGTGTGGGAATTAGAGACGGAGGATGGGAAAGAATCAATGAATAGGTGTCGCACGACCAACGGAACCGCTGAACGTATATCCCACGGACAAAGACAAAGATATTCCACAGACAAGAACGGCTCCCACGACTCACCTCCAACAAGCCCACGTGCTCCTCAAGCTCGCCATTAATTTGAGTGGAGATGTGGTGCTGACGCGATATGGACTGTGCCAGCGCGTCGAGGTGTGTGTCCTGCTCTGGGCGAGGATCTGAGTAAGGGTAGTAAGTGGGTGGGTGAAATAATACACACCCTGCATAATCTGCTGCTGTTCCTCGAATAATTCGCCTTCGTGCATATGTGCTCGACCTGCTTCCAAGTCCAGGTTGACGTCCGGTGGTGGTGGTGGTGGCGGGAGTGAAGGTGTAGGGTCGTCGGTATACGGTTCGTGTATGTCGTCTTCTTCCTCGCCCTCTCTGTGATGGGTGAGTACCATTATGGGAAGACCCACCCACACGTACCCAAACATGCCGCGCATAACCTCGTACTGACGCCTGAGCCCGGGCTCCTTGACACCCTTTAGCACCGCCAAATTTCTTCTAATCCTGTCGTCGTCGACCCTCCGGCCCTTCTCTCTGTCGAGGAGGAGGGCC
>QLPD01001796.1:0-10426 GCA_003314085.1 Hymenopellis raphanipes
GAACGGCGAGAAGAAGTTCTCGTAGTACATGGGGATGTACACGAACGTCCACGGGATACCAGCGTCGATGAAGCGATCCTCGATGAGCGCCTTGGACGTCCAGCTGACGGCGCGGCACTCGCCCTCGCGGCCCTCGACGGTCGACCACACGACGTGCTGCACGTCACACGCCTTGGCGGCCGCGGCCATGTTTGCCCCGTGGATCTGCTCGAGGGCGTAGCCGTGCTCGTAGAACTGGGTCACGCAGAACACGCCCCATGCGCCGGCGAACGCGGCTTTCACTTCGTCTAGGTTGCCGAGATCGGCTTTGACGACTTCGACGCCGAGGGAGGCGAGCGTTTTGGAGGCGGGGGAGGCGGGGTTGCGGGTGATGGCGCGTATGGTGAATTTGCCGGCGGGTTGTTTGAGGAGATAGGATACTACGGAGCTTCCTTGCCTTTGAATACAAGAGTTAATGACTTTCTAAATGTTGTGTGTTAATTAAATAAGACTCACTGCCCAGTGGCTCCAGTTACCGCAATCAATTTAGACATAGTGAGGGACTCGGAGGGAGATGAGAGACAGGTGACATAGCTGCAGGGATAAAGACATATTGGAATCAGTGTTCCCTGGAATGATTGTCAACACGCGCATGGCGCGACGTGTCCAATCAACGAAGAGGATTCGATGATAGGTTTTGATGGCTAGACTAGAAGAGAGTCCATGTCCACACAAGAAGAGTCCGGTCCGACTTTTCGCAGGCAAAGTACGACAGGTTGGAGAGGCGGGGGCAAGCAGAGCACGATCATACAGCCAAGACTCAATGACAATCATTGACTGCCGCAACACGTCGCATCCGGGACAACTTGAGTTAGTCGACGACTAGATGTCGTGCAGCAATTGAATCTCGAGTACGAAAGGCTTCAACCAAAAGCCAGTCAGTTTCATGATTACTGGCGTATGTTGAAGTTCATTCAATCATTGAAGACTTGATTGAAGGTGGCTGTGCTTCTCTATATTGACTTGTTTGCTGCCCGGCAACTTTATCAACCTTACTGCTTTCCGCAGCTTTCCGCTCGACCGCGTCGACAGACCTCACTTCGGTTGATTTGCGGGCAAGCAGTGGGTCATTTGGTGGAGCCAACATCATGTGAAACCTGAGGCTGGCCCATACTCTCTCGCAGAGCCACATCGTCTGACCTGTCGCGATGTCTGGAAGATCCGATGTCAACAACGCGCTCCTCCTTCCAGCCACGTAGTGGAATCCGCTAGGATCACTTCCGAAGCGTGTCTGCTGGAAGACCGCACGCGTCTTTAAGCTTTTGACAGCCTGGGCAGCCTTGACGGGGGTCTGGGTCACTTCTTTCATGCTTGGAATCACTTGTAGGACACGGCTCTTTTTGTAATCTCCAGATGAATCCCCAGGACCCAGGAACACAGAATTATCTTTTGGCCTCATTGACTTCTCATCGGAGACACGGTTAAAGCGTTAATAGGTCTTCTCGTCTTCATTCAGGCAATAATAGGCCTAACTGGATTGGTGTTGTGTGGAAGTCATATTAGCTTCATGTCCGCTCTATGTCCCGCCGGTTACAAGTTTTTCGTATCGGATCCAAGAGATCCAAGAGCTCTTCCCATGCTGCGACGACGATCCGGGATTATGTACGTTGCTGATCGACTTTCCCATACTCGTTCTCATCGGACTTTTTGCAGTACACATGGCTACCGGTGACTCTTTGACGGGGGCGTGTGCAGATATCACGAGTTGTTCATCTGACTGAAGCGAAAGGAAGCAATCGCCTCATCTCTGCCCAATTGAAACACGTACATGCTGTTTCCTCACACACTTGGAGTTTTTAGCTAGCTTGCAACCTTCTTTGAGAAGTTTTGCGCCATGAGCTGGCAGGTACAACGACACTCAACTATGAACACATGAGTAGAAAATATCTCCTTTCTCGCGAAGGACTACCGAAACTGCAGCATTGTGCTACTTTGGCTTCCACACATAGCTCCTGGTTCCAGAGGTATAAAGGCCCTCGACACACGTCCATTTTCTCAACGCTCTCGTCTAATGGCGCGCTCACTCCGGCTCTTTCTCTATGCTGCCACGCTCGGCTCGCTCTTTGCTATCGTCAATTCATTGGGCACGTCGTGTACTGCACCGTTAGGTGGCGGTACTGCTGGCGCCTCCGATCCGTTCTGGCTACAGTCTATCACGCACCAAGGCACTGCTGCCTTCAATAGTAATCCCAGTGGCTACCAAGTCTTCCGGAACGTCAAAGACTTTGGTGCCGTGGGCGACGGTGTCGTAGATGACACTGCTGCCATCAAGTATGTTTTCTTAATGCCTTGTGCGTCGCTGCGCTGACGGGACCGTCTACAAGTGCTGCCATAAGCTCGGGCGGACGATGTGGGCTAGGTTGCCCATCGTCCACGTAGGTAGATCTTCTATCTCGGTCGTCATGAGCCTCATATCGCATTTAGCACTTCTCCTGCTTTGGTCTACTTCCCGGCTGGGTAAATCACGCTGTTTACGCGTTGTTGCATTCTGAGATTAACGTCTCGCATAGAACGTACCTCGTTTCGACCCCAATCATCGCCTTCTACTACACACAACTCATTGGCGATGCTAAACATCTCCCCACACTTCTTGCCGCGCCCAGTTTCACAGGAATGGCCGTAATCGGTCAGTCTTCACTGCATAATGGTCGAATCTTTTAATCTTACACGTACATAGATGCCGATCCATACATTCCTGGCGGTGGAGGAGCACAATATTATGTTAACCAAAACAACTTGCGCGTTCAATTCCCTTCCGGAGAAATGTGATGATTACTGACTTCTGACTTCTAGCTTCCGGTCCGTCAGGAATTTCATCATAGATCTTCGCCAGTAGGTCCCAACTCGTCATTCTAAGGAGGCTTCTTACATGTAAACAGGATGCCAGCAACGTCATCAGCTACCGGAATTCACTGGCAAGTATCGCAGGCTACTTCTTTGATGAATCTCGTCTTTGAAATGTCCACTGCCTCCAACACGGCGCATCAAGGTATCGCAGGTTACTTCTTTGATGGATATCGTTTTTGAAATGTCCAAGGTATCTGGATGGAGAACGGCAGTGGCGGCATGATGGGCGACATGGTCTTCAACGGTGGAAAATTCGGTATGTGGGTTGGGAATCAACAGTAAGTTCTTCTGGATCTTTGGCCAGTCAGCGCGCTCATTACCTACTCACCAGGTTTACTGTTCGCAATATCACTGTCAACAACGCGAACACTGCCGTTTTTAGTATATGGAACTGGGGCTGGACCTTCCAGCGAGTTACAATCAATAACTGTCAAGTAAGTCGAGCTATTTCCGACTTTGTACCTCCCACTAATCACAAGTTAGGTGGGCTTCGACCTTTTGACGGGTGGATTGACACAGGACACCCAAAGCGTTGGTGCCGAAGCAATTATTGACGCCGTTGTCACCAACACGCCCATATTCGTCCGCTCTTCTGTCGCGACCAGCTCTCTGGGTGGTTCCCTTGTACTGAACAATATTCGGCTCAACAATGTCCCGACTGCAGTGGGAGTTGTCGGTGGCGCAGTCGTGTTGAATGGAGGAACTACTACTATTGCATCATGGGGTCAAGGAAACGTATACCAGGGCACGAACACGGCGGGAACCTTCACGCAGGGAAACATTGTGGCTGCCAATAAGCCTTCCGTGCTTCTGGACAGTGCCGGAAATATTTTCGGAAGAACTCACCCCCAATACGAAGGCTATGCGCCGAGCCAGTTTGTCAGTGTCAAGGCCAACGGTGCTCGTGGAGACGGGAGCACGGACGATACTGCTGCTCTGCAGAACATCCTTAATCAGGTGTGTACAATTTTCTCTTCGCGAATTCCAAAAGCTTATTAGACTTGTGTAGTACTGGGGCTGCAAGATCATCTTCTTCGATGCCGGGACCTATATCGTCACGTCTACGCTGACTATTCCCGCTGGGACGCAAATGGTCGGGGAAGTCTGGTCGGTCATCGCCGGCAGAGGAAGTGCTTTCCAGAACGCCGGAAATCCGACACCTGTGGTACGAGTCGGGACTTCCGGATCGCAGGGAACCGTGGAGATTACCGATATGCTCTTCATGACTATTGGGCCCAGTGAGTCTCCCTTAACGATGTCGTACTTCTACTTACAGCATTCCAGCACCTGGAGCGATTGTTGTGGAATGGAATGTTGCGCAGGCTGCTCAAGGGACTGCCGGAATGTGGGATACTCATATCCGGTAGGTTCTACTCCCTTCCACGTAACTATCGACTGACATGGTCAATCTGATAGTTTGGGAGGCAGTACGTGACAGGCTTTGTGGCGCGGTGCATGGTTAACGTCTTACAGGTGCTGGGACCAACCTGGACGGATCGAGGTGCCCTTCGAGCGGATCTGGTGGATTCGATAACTGTTTCGCCGCCTTCATGGCGCTTCATTTGACGCCGAGTTCCTCAGCTTATCTTGAGGTACAATGTCTACCTTTCGTGGCTGACTACCTTTTCTCATGAGTTTTAGGGTACCTGGGTGTGGCTTGCTGACCATGACTTCGATGGGAACGGCTATGGACAGGTTTCGTTGTATTCTGGACGTGGCATTCTTTCGGAGTCGGCCGGTCCTGTCTGGCTGATTGGAACGGGTATGTCAACCGTATCTACTCAGTCGTTCATTGTTAATGACTTTGTCCTTTTTCAGGATGTACGTCTCTTGCTTATTGTTCAAGAGAGCACTTATTTATTCGGTGTCAGCCGAACACCATACACTCTACCAATACAGCCTTGTCAACGCACGAAATCACTACATGGGTCTCATCCAGACTGAAACGGTATGTCATTTTTGACTTGAATGGCCAAAGTTAACTGACCTGGATGACCAGCCTTACTTTCAACCCAATCCTGTTGCTCCGACGCCTTTCTCGATTAATGCATCGTATCATGACCCTTCGTTTACTGGGGACATGAATGAGGCTTTGGGACTAAGTGTCACGACCTCGACTGATATCATCATTTTTGGTGAGGAAGCCTCCGATCTCCGTGGCCTACTGCTCACTCCATTCGCGCAGGTGCCGGCCTGTACAGCTTCTTCCAGGTGCGGTTCATCTGATTTTCGTCACTAATCTTAACTGAAATGACTCCTCGCAGAATTACGCCCAAGCCTGCTTGAATACCTTCAACTGCCAGACCCATATCGCCAATATCGATTCATCGTCTTCAGTCACTATTTACAGTCTGAGCACAGTCGCGACGACATTCCAGCTGAGTGTGAATGGTGCGGGTGTGGCCAATCAAGCCAATAACAGGAACGGCTTCGCGAGTACGGTGACTGCATGGAGCCGATAGTGCGCCTGCTTGATGGGGAAGGGTGGTCCTGGATGGCGTATTTATTTCTATGGAATACGGATATATGACATGTAATGGATGAATTGAATTTGAACGACACACGACACAAACGTCGCTCGAAAGAGTGAACTCGCTCAAGTTGTGCTCGGACGACCGGACCGGAGCGTGGGAAATTGGTCTTGACTTTTTGGTTGACTTCCATCATGACACGATGTTCATCATTGACGAGGCTCGGGCGTCGGACATGCTTGACAGGCCAGGACAACGCGTCTGCTCTGCATCGGGATTACGAGTGATATGTGATCGAGGATGAACTTCGCAATGTATTCACGAAAGCTAAGGTTTGATGTGGCCTCAATTAAAGGTCGCGTTCCCACCACGCTGACATCGCCGTGCGTTCCTTTCTTGCCAACATGTCCCAGCTTGCCTTTGCGTCTATTGTCCTCGCCTCCACCATCGCCGTATTGCTGCGACTCTATGCACAATATTCGCGTGTGGTTAATGCGCCTGGGATCCGGTACCGAATCTGCCCTTTATCTTTTGTTGTCAAAGTTAACAGTGAACGCAGTGAAACACGCGGAATAGTCAGTTTTATTCGGACGAAGAGTGCTTTGTCGAGTATACTGCCAACCAGTACACGTTTTGTCCTTGGCCAGTACCAGCTATGGCTGATGAAGGATAAATGTAAGCTCAATGAGTTTAACTTGCTATGTAGCTTGAAACTGATGCATATTTCAGTGTACGGTACAAGTGGATGGAAAATCTCAGCCAATGTAACGATGATGCTCTTTTGCAATCGACGTTCAAGCTCAGACTGTTAAATAGATTTCTCTGTTCCCTCGCGTTCGAGTAGCGCTGATCGTCGGGGATGCAGAAGCGTACAAGGTCCGCTTATTTCTCTACTTATTCGTGTACAACTCAACTCCGTGAATCCGTAGGAAATCACCTCAGACCCTGCCCGATTTCCCAAGCCAGTTGAGCAGTACACTCCCTTACTCTTCTTCGGCCCCAACATCGTCGCAACGGAGGGAAACCAATGGAAGAAGTACCGCAAAATATGTGCACCGGCATTTTCCGAGGTGGGTACCAAATTGTCTCCAAAGAGCCCTATTCGAATCAAAGTGTAGAGTAACTTGAAACTTGCCTGGGATGAAAGCATCAATGCTATAACAGAGTACTTCGACACTGTCCATGGCAATGCGCAGTCTTTCGACATCGACAACTTTCGTCATGTCGCACTCCCGGTCGGTGTACTGTACCTGCACCTCTACTAACAATCTAATCACTTCTTTGGTACAGCTTACTCTCCGTGTTATAGCTGCTGCGGGTGTGTTGTCTACGTCAAAGATTAAACGAACTTTACTGATAACCGCGCAAGGCTTTGGAAGGCGACTTCCATGGGAGGAGCACTCTTCGCATGCACCTGGACGTCGTATGAGCTTGGACCAAACATTCCAGATCGTAGCTATCGACGCGTTCTACATGATGATATTCCCGTCGTGGCTTGCTCCGGTCATGTCGCCGCGTAAGAGGACACAAATCGCGTTCGACGAACTTAGGGTATGCTCTTCCCTGACCTCCAATTCCGCCCAATATTTATGCGCGGTCAGTTCTATCTGCAGGATATCATCAATGATCGAAGGAATGGCCATGCTGCAAACAAACGGGCGGATCTCTTCAGCAATCTTCTTGAGGCCAATGCCAGCGAGGAGGAGGATGAACGTTTGAATGACGACGAATTGATTGGTACGGTGGACTATTTTGGGCGTCAAGTTAACCGCTGACGTCGAGCAGGAAACATTTACGTGTTTCTGTTAGCGGCGCACAAGGTATGATCTCGCTGTGTCTTCACCGGAGATGGGCTGACTCTTGTGTAGAATGCGGCACACACTCTGACGTGGGCTCTTGCATTGTTAGCTCTGTACAACGAGGAACAAGACAAATTCTACAATCATATTAAGGAGGTATCGTCCAGCAATCTCGCGGTGCGTAGTAGGAGATGTTTTCGCGAGCGCTCACTTATGCAAGCCAACTTTAGCAGCAGGAAACTCTGGCTCCGTACACTCGAAGTCTCGCGTGAGCTGGAATTTGCGCGCTCCCGTTCTACAGTTCGACTGACACTAAATAGCGTGTGCCAAGAGACCTTGCGGATGTACACTCCAGTAAGCCTATGTGTATGTACGCGAAGAAGTTATTTACTCCAATCACTACAGAATCTTAATATCCCCAAGACCAGCGCATTCGACACAACTGTTACAGCCCACAACGCCGACGGCCGTACCATTTCAGTCCCAGTCCCGAAAGGAACAACCATCGTTTTGCACGCTCCGGGAATCCATTACGATCGTGAGCAACATTATTTGGGCTACAGTCACTCTGTGAAGGACTCTTCCTAGCGAAATACTGGAAGAACCCAGAAAACTTCGAACCTGACCGCTTCCTGCAGAAGGACTGGCCGAGGAACGCCTATGTACCATTCGGTTCAGGTATTCGGTCTTGCCTTGGAAGACGGTAAGTCGATACTCCTGAGCTTGAAAATGGACTTACATACTCCAAGATTTGCCGAGACCGTCATGGTAGCTATGCTCAATTCAATAATTGCGAAGTATAAGGTTACTGTCATGAATGAGGAGAAGTATCGGCCCGCCAGACTGCTCCAGAGGACTAGCCATCGCGGAAGGACTAAGCGCCCACGGTGCTAAAGTGTACATCGCGAGCAGACGCGCTGATACCCTTACTATGAAAGAACACGGGGGATCTTTTGTGCCGTGCGTATACCACCGGTCTCTGGCGCTAGTCGGGACCATAACAGTACCGATGTAGATTGGTTATGGACGTTACGAACGAAGATTCGATCAAGAGCGCCGTACAGAAAGTCGAAGCGGACCACGGGAAGCTTGATATTCTCGTCAACAGGTGGGTCGCGGCGATGTGCTTTGGGGCTGTGTGTAGATCTCATGTTCCTCACAGCGCGGGACTCGCTTCGCCCGGCAACCGGGGCAACTTTATACGCGAAAAGTACACCGCCTCGATGAGCGGCGGTGAGCTGATGAGCGTCGAGAGCGCGGCGGGCTGGGAGGAGGTGTTCAAAGTAAACGCGATCGCGCCGTTCTTTGTCGTCCGCGAGTTCTCAAAGCTGCTCATCGCCGCCGCGGACAAGAGGAATGCTACGTCCGCCGTGATCAACGTCTCCAGCAGTGTGGCCAACTTGAATGCCACTGTCACCGGGAACTCAGTATGTTTGTTTTGCTTACCTACCCGCCAAACTAAACTTGTCAGTTCGCATATGGCCCATCGAAAGCGGCTCTTGAGCAACTTTCGAGAGTCATGGCAGCCCAGTTTGCCAAAGAGAATAAAGCGATCCGAGTCAATGTTCTTGCTCCCATCCTGTTTGCGTCCGAGATGGCACCAGCAGAACTTATAGAGCCGTATTATTCCTGCCAAGCGGATCGTGACGTGCGCCTCGATCAATGCCTTCTACTGTTTAGTGAACTGACTATACCACAGAGCCGATGAGATTGCAAAAGCAGTCGTGTTTTTGGCTACGGCGGAGTATACGAATGGTGTCGTGCTCGGTATTGATGGTGGAGTCCAGCTTGTGAATTCGTAGATTAGCGGTCGTGTATCAATATGTTCCTATGAATTTAAGTGCCCTCCTCATTGTGAACAGGACAAAAAAGGGCCTCACTGGGAATTGAACCCAGGACCTCCTCGAACGAGATACCCAAACGAGGAATCATGCGACTAGACCATAAGGCCGATGTTGAAAGAACAACTGACTCCAACAAGACGCCACACTAGCAATCGACTGGAAAGATCCCGCTACCCAGCGCCGAGCGGGCATGCTCCTGGTATAATGACAGTTCCTGAGGGGACCTAGGCTCTTTGGTATCTCTCGTGGACGAAGTACAAGTTTGACGGAGACTTGAGGTTTGCTCTACCAGAGAGGCACGTGTCGATCATCTCTTCCTCGATGACCACGACTTCGATCTCTAATCTCCCTCCTACGCTCGCTAGCGAGAGCTAGATCACTTTGCTTTAATTCTTCATCATCTTGTAGCGATTGACGGACATTCTTATACTGTTTCTTGGCTTCACCTCCTCTGAATCTAGTCGCTTGGGGCCTAACGCCTCCTTACGAATCTGCACTCGAATCAATTCACCACGCTTAGGCTAACCGCCGCCTATGAGGCAATACTCGAGCTAACCGCGCCTGAACTGCACTCGAGCTAACCGCTGTTACCGCTCCTGGACCGCACTCGACAAGCAATCATTTAGCTACATCTACTCTTTTACTGGCATGTCTCTGATCAATGTATGCTTTGAGTCTCCCTCCAGCTCTGGGGATCTTGCTACGCAGCGCATCAGAAAACTTCTCCTACAATGGCAATATGGGTGTCGCGATCCCTAGAGCATGCACAATGCACACAAGGAGGCTGCCCTCGCGGACCTTGCCCAAACCACACTATACTACCAGCTGCCACAGAGCTGATCACAGTACCACCTACTAGTACTATACCGTGTATATAGACACGAGAAAGTTTACACGTTCTGGTATCTTTACAGGGTTATGCCAATCTAATTAGTGATGGCCACGAACCGTAAACTTTGTACAGTAAATCCTGCTTAAATCGTTACAGTTTCTCTTGTTAATGGGCTTCGGATTCTCTGAGTTCCTAGCTCGTCCGCGGCGCACCTAGAGGCGCACTGTACGCGCCAGGAACATTGACAACGGAAAGTCTAGACGCCATCAGTGCCGGCACCATAGTGATGTGACTGATGTTGGACTCTAACGAGTACAACACGCACCTTGTTCTCCGCCTCCGCGCCTGAACGAATTTTGTCTTCAAATGTAAATCCATTGACTCATAGAAAACCAGAAGCACAGTTCATTACGTCTGCATCACGCGAGCATCATGGAGTCCGACTTGGACTTGGACGTCCACTCAGACACCTCGTCGCTGGCAGAGTCGAGCGCCACGACGACCGGCAGCTCCTACTACATCTCCGAATCACCGCCATCCTTCGATCCCAGCACATCCTCCGACTGGGATGACATGATACCCGCGCCGCCACGA
>QLPD01001797.1:0-42983 GCA_003314085.1 Hymenopellis raphanipes
AGAGAACAGTGCACTCACTCGACGATTACCCTTGTATAAACTCCCGTTTAACCCCGCTTAATCGACGTCATGTACAAAATTATATCTGAGACACACCCTTGAGTTCACATACATTGAATATTTGCATAACAGAATTAAGATCACGAGAGCATTGCTCTGCCTTACCACGCCATCCTTTTCGATTGAATGTACGCTTCAGGGCACCAGCATTCTGGAACTCTAAGTATAATTTCATGATCTGTATAAAAGTTAACATCTTTGATATAATAATTTAAAAAACTTGAACCTTAATCATGGCCTTGCGAAGTGAGGTAAAGGCATAAACAAGCTCAGGAGGCAAGGAGCCAGTGCCTGGAGTTTGTTTTTCCTTCAGAAAGTCATTGATACGGGCAATATCACGAAGCGCAGTATCCCAGGCATCTTGGCAGTCATCCATTTCCTTTAGTCAATTGTCAACAGTGTCCACATAGGAATGATAGAATAGTGCATACAATTTTCATTGAAACAAGGCTCCCCAGCACTCCCGCCACAGCCTTGATGTAGGGAACCTTCTCAACAGCTTCTCCGGCATCCTTGATAACAGCAAGCACGGTGCGCAGATTGTCCGAGATGTCCGCGGGGGGCTTGTCTTTGATAGCTTCGCACATGGCCTCCAGGTCTGCGAGAGTCACTGGTGGTCGTGGCGTCTTTGGGGTTTTCTTGTGGAAAAGAGGCATTTTCGATGTCTGTGGTGATGGTGGTCGAAGGTCAAGAGACGATGAGGCTGTACTGCTGTTGCGCGCGCGTTCCGTGCTGTCAATCCGGCGTCTGCCGGCAGCTTTTCCTCCTCACCATCACCAGCTCGGCGGTTTAGTGAACCCGGTGGCAGATAGACGCCCTTTCTCGCGCGTAATTTCTGCTCGATCGCGTCGGACCAGACAGCGATAGCGACTTTGGCCGGTCAACGCGCCACCCACCGGAGGCCAGGCGCGTGTGGTCGCAGACGCGGACGCGGACACGAACCCCACCAGCGATCGTTCCCGCTATGTGTGACGCCAATCCGGCGTCTGCCGGTAGCTTTTCCTCCTCACCATCACCACCTCGGACGTTTAGCAAACCCGGTTGCAGATAGACGCCCTTTTTCGCGTAATTTCTCCTCGAGCCCGAGTCAGAATGGACAACAACAGTGACTTTGGCCAGTCAACGGGATATACAAGACAGACCACACACATGTAGTCGAGGACGCGGACGCGAACCGGTACACCACCAGCGATATCTTCCCCACTACATGTCGGATCCCGTGCTAAGCAGCACCGGTGAATATCTTCTCATGGAGAGATTTGGGAAGCCATGAAGGACCACGAGAGCAACGATTTTACAACATCCTACCAGGATTGACAGTGTGGTCGGCCGTGTGAAGGTATTTTGAACACTGGGTTGGTGAGCACTTCGCATTTTCGGTGCCAGGTCAAGCTTATCTGAGATCTCTCGGTCAGATTGTCTTTTCTCCTTCCCAACGACTGACAATATCTCGTCCCTACATGGTCCTACTCGCGCCTCCATGCATTTTCTCCATCCGAATGCCATCCGATCATCCAAGCAAACTTGTCCTCAAACTCCCACAAGCACTTGGTTCAAGTCTGTCAACCATCGGCATTGAGACATGGCTATCGTTCCTGTTCTCGCTACGGATGTTATAATATCTGTGTGGAGGGTGCCACACAAATCCGATGACGCGAGCGAGACGGCACTGCAGTATAGTTGGATGCTATAGGAGATGAACCCGCATTTGCCCATCTACCGGTGACGGCAATGGAAAGTACGTTTTGGTTGTTTCCTGGTTAACGGCTCTTGAATTGTCTCCAGGCGCCATTACAGCCCGCTCTCACTGAGTCCGTCCTACATCCGCAGCCGTGCTAAAGCGCAATATTTCGGCGACGACGATGTCAGCAGTTCCGTGGCGACGTTACTGGAGTGAATCCGAATCGAGGAGCACTCCGGTTGCCTGAGCAGCGTTCTCTCATCTTTTTTTTCCAATGCCTCGATCCATGTCCGTATCCTCCTTGCTAGTCAAGGCGCCTCGGAAAGTTCAAGTCCTCCAAGTGGGGATCATACACCTTTTGCTAGTCGACAGGACATCTGACGCATGTACAGTAGTCGCGACCCGGGACATCACCAGCCTCCTTCCCCCACTACGTGATGCTAAGATTCCGTGCTCGGTCTGCCCGTTTCACGGCACCATTTCGGGTTCCCGTTGCCATGTCAAGCTTCATCCTCAGTCAGGTCGTCTATCCACACGAGTAGCGGCTTGTTTCTTCATTCTCATACTCTCATCGGCATGTTTTCGGTCTGCCCAAATGTCGTTCGATCACCGAAGCAATGTTGTGCTCTATCGATTGGCTGAAGTCCGCTCGTAGTACGTGGACCATCATGTTGGAGGCATCTCTGTCTCTTTTCATGTTTCACTGCCGTTCCTTCTCGATATTCACCGCGGTCCATTCTGAAAACGTCGTCATTTGAAGACTGTGTCATTTGGAATGGTTGTCGCGATTTGTAGTTTCCGCTCACGAAGGACGCTCTCTGTTGGTGTCGAGTGTACACGGAACCCGACGACACGACCAAGACTACATTCATTCACGTTGTACGAGGAACAGCCCTTGTTTGTGTCGGTCGTGTCGGTCTTGTCTACCCGCGACCGCACTGGTAAGTTTGTTTTCTCTGTTTTCCGCTTGACCGCACCTAAAAATCTCTTCAGGCGTATGTATCCTCACCGAGTTACTTCATGGCTACCCCACGCAAAGCAACGACGACGAAAGGGTCTGGTATTTTGGCCTGCACCCGTTTCGCTGTGGGTGTGCTCACCCTTTCGTCCATCTATCTTCGGGTTGCACAATCTCGATTGATCCAGAACGGAACCGCTGTCCTCCTCAGTTAACCATCAACACCGAGACATCCCTATCTCTCCTGCGTCGTTCTGCTTCAATCTTCGCCGTCGTTACCGAACAGTCGTCCTCCGAGAAATTTGTTTCACGTCACCACCGACGCGATCGCGACTACATTCATGCTGGTCTGAGGTGTTGTAGGACTCGGAGATGGTCCTGTAGTCGTGCGCTGTCCTCGTCTCGCGATAACCGCAATAATCAGTACGTTTTCTCTGGCTTGCGCTTTACAGCTGTTGATTTTTTCAGGCATTATCTTTGCTGATGCGAAGGCAGCGTTCCCTCAACCAGTCACTGGCAGCCTTCAACGACGACGTTAGCGACGGCGGTCACTTCTACGATGACACTACGCGCGCGAGGCAGCATTCACATCAACTGTCTAAAGCTTTCTTTCGTCAATTCCTGGTCGCCATTCATTCCTCCATCCAACATGCTATCCTTCCCCCCCTCGCTAATGAGGTGCCTCGGGAGGTTCGACTCCTCTGAGGGGGAATCCTACACCTCTTATATTTTCATCTTCACGTCCCAGGACGATCGATGTTCTCAGGTGCACGCTTCCGGCTGGTTTTCTTTCTCAGGACGCCCATTTGTTGAACAAATCTTGTTCCATTTCCTGCTGAAATTATTGACAAGTTCATCGTACATAGGATCTCAAATGAATGCCCGTTGTCCGCTCTTCTCGAAGAGGTCGACTAACATCGGAAAAGGCGACTCGTTATCGACGTATGACTCGCGTCCCCACAAGTTCTCGAAGGATTTAGGATAAGAGCATGCGAGCGAGCTGCTCCCGTGTGCACAGATACAACGAATTGTCGCAGGCCTGGCACAAGTCGCCAAGAATCTCGAGGAAGCTGTGCCGATCCCGGTGAGAATACTAGTCCGACTTTTGCTCATGACGTTCAAAGGCGATCATCCTACCCCGAGCTGCCTCGTACGCAATGTCAACCGCCAACTGGTACTTGTCCAGATCCAACGACGTCGGGAATTCAGAGGGCCGGCAAAGCCCGCCGTCTTGCAGAAGATCAAGTGTATGGCGTACTGCGGTTCATGTAACGCCGTGTTCACATGGAATCGACTGTATGTTCAGTCAAATGAATATGAGAGTGAAACGCGCACTGCGTTTTCAGCTGTCCGGTTTGGTCTGCTGTCGAGGAAAGGTTTCTGAAGGAGATGTGCCCACAGGAGACACGCGAGGCGAGGCCGTTCAACCCCAAGGAAACCGCTCGATACTCCAGCTGTTCTCTCGTTTAGTAAATGGCTCGAATCCAAAGTCGCATCAGTGGTTGATTGAAACGACGAAGGAATGCGATGGAAATAGAATATAGAGTTATTGACACTCGCCTCTGACGCGTCGGAGCGATCATTTCCTGGGACTGACGACGAGGACGTGGTGCTGATGGGAACAAGGCCGAATGAAAACATTTTAAACGTCGCAGCTGCAGAAGCGGCCGAGTCTTAAGAAGCTTGGCGTGGAATGGGTTGAAGTAACCGCAACATGGAAGTAGAGAATGACAAGATTTCATTGATAACACGTCTAATGGGTATGCAAGCGCTTGCTACCGGAAGATTCGGTCATATTCGCGGTCAATACATCTGGGAAGTAAATTAGTGAACAGGTCGAGAGGTGAATGAGAAAACGTACCAGTCTTATATTCCTCTCGTGTGGAACGCCATACACTCGTCAGGTGAAAGTGCATTCGAAGTGATCGTCGCAGAATCTGGTCCATCAGGTTTCGAAATTGAAGTCGAGCTCTTTGCGTTATCAGGCAAAGACGACGCGCACCTTCGCCGAGCGAGGGCATGGAAGACCCCTCGTGTTATCACTTACAATGTCCTGGAGAAGAATCAGAAAATGAACCACAAGGTCACCAACCCAAGCAGAACGAACGGTCGGCGCCATATCCGACGCTTTTGTTTTGCAGATGTCGCGGTCTGGTCGCGGTGAAGGATGAACGTTGCTCTCATCGATCCTATCGAGTTCCATGGCGCGTATCGACTCAAAGATGGCTTGGAAAGATATGGATTTGTCCCGCCAAGAACTGGGTCTCTCTCCTTTTGGCTAGCGATATTTTGAGAGATAGCCGCGGGAGGTCATGGTGGTCGTGAGTAAAGCCTGATCGTCTTGCACTCGGACCACCATCATGTCAGCTTGCTTCCTCCCTGACGTTCGCTCTCTCGATTTCTTGAAGGACGCTTAGCGCGAGAAGAAGTACCTACTGTTTGTGTCGTGGCTGGACTGTCTTGGTGCGTACATGTTCTAACCTTTTCAAAATGCTGACTCAGTTGTACCTATTTCTCCAGTGCTCTCCTGTCGACTTGACCGATAGTCGCGTCTTGGTTCCGAATCACGGCCGTCGACTAGAAGAACAATCCATAAGCGGGATCGGTTCACTCTCCTCGCATCTGTAGACGCGTACTCCCAATCTAGGCCAAACCCGCCGCCAACGAAAGGCAAAAACAGCATCCGCATCCATGGCGAAAACTTCTATCTCAGACGCTGCTCCGAGGCTGCAGCGAAGCTCAAGTCGGCCCCGAAGAAGAAGGTGCTGACACCGATGTGGACGTACGACTCGTCCGGCTACTACTAAACCAAACGTGTGGTTAATCGCGAGATCATACCTGCCAGGTTTCTTTAAGATCGTCCACAGAATCTCTGTTAATGCCACGGATCGCAAGGTGTGAACACAAGTTTTTCAACTCTCGTGCCGTCTGACTGACTATTCGGCGACAGCGGAGAAGATATAGCCCAGGGTTCCGGAGTTGATATTTGGACACCTTGCCTTCATCTTCATCTTCATATAATATCCAGCAGCACTGATGCTGAGCCTCCGCGTAGCCCGTTGAGTCAATTTGCCGCCTTTTCGTCCATGGCATCCACCTCCCCCCCCCACTTCGAATCAAGATCTTCGGCGGGAGGACCGTCACCCCCCCAAAATGTCCTCCTCCCTCAACGTTCGCCGTTCAACTTCTGGCGCACCAGAGTCTACGCGTATCTTCCCACTCGACCATTGGACGCGACGTTTGTTGGGGTCCAGCTCCTCCGTGATTTTCTTCTTCGACTTCGCTGGACCTGTATATGGCACGCTCGCTGCGATATCCTCGTTCAGAAAGCCGACAAACACATGGTCATAGCCTACACAGTGCATGTGTAGAATGCTGAGGTGCTGCTCTTCCTTGCTTGAAGGATGTCCTCGAATTTGAGTTGGCTAGTGCGAGAGCAAGTACCTATGAAGAGAAGAATGTGGTGGCAGACCACGACAACACCGAGGATTCTCCAATGGAGGTAGACAGCCATGGAGACGACGCGGCAGGACCCTCAAAGCCTGCTGCACAGGCGGCTGTGCCTGGAAAGAAGAAGACTGCGACTGAAATATACCAGAAGGTGCGCATCGGACCATTATCGTCTCCCTTACCTACGACTGACTAGGTTTTTCCTTAGCTCACTCAACTGGAACACATTTTGAAACGACCCGATTCTTACATTGGAAGCATAGAGACAGTAACGCAAGCCATGTGGACATACGACGCAGATACCAAGCGCATGGTCAATCGCGAGGTCCCATTCGTACCAGGTTTCTTCAAGATCGTTGACGAAATTCTTGTCAATGCCGCGGATCGCAAGGTGTGTACACAATCTCTTAAGGCGCGCGCCGTCTGAATAATTATTCGCAGATAGTCGATCACATCATGGATACCTTGAAGGTGACCATAATGGATCCTGTATTCCCATCGAGATGCACGCGAAGAAGAAGATATGGGTTCCAGAGATGATATTTGAGCACCTTCTCTGAAAGAGAAGAAGCTCCTTTGCCACTCATCGAAAATCCCACGTCCGACGGCCAACCCAAGGAACAAATGACCCTTCAAGCTTCAAAGTTTGGTCTGAAGCTGGTCTTATCGGGAAACTTTTTGAAGAAGGTTCATATCGGTCTTCCTGTAATTGTTTCGCCTACTGACCCATTTTCCAGTTGAAAAGTCTCCCATCGTTGACCACATCCCGAACTTGGCTCAATTCCAGGCGGATAAGCAGAACAAGAAGATTGAGGTGACTAAACACATTAGGTAATTAAATAGTTGTTGCTCGATTCTACGTTTCTTACATACATTCTAGGCTCACCGGACTTTCTAGACTTTCTGAGCCAACAACGCGAGAACGAAGGACACGAGATTTTCGGCGGGGGGACGTCTTTACCTAAAAAAAATCCTTCCTCTACGTTCAACGAGCGCCCCACGGTCCACGCGTATTGTTCGTTGAACGCCCAACGTTTATTTTTGAGGAGATATCAAGTCCATCTTCTCCGTGCTTTCTTTCTTCGACTCACGCTGCTTCCTCTTCACTTGAATATGGCACGCTCACTGTGATATCCCGCTTCAGAAGGTCGACGGACGCATGGTCATGGCCCACACAGCGCATTCACGCCGGAGAGTATGGCGACCAAGCCCGGCTAACTTCGTAGGATTCCGGCAATGGCGACATCCTACAGTCTATTATCATCATCATCATCATCCACTTTTTGTTCGAGAGCTCTTTATCCGGAACCACCATGATCCCGAAGCGCATCCTAGTTATCGGCGGCGGACCCGCTGGACTCGTGTCGTTGCGAAATATGACTGATCAGGGCCAAATCGAGCTCGTTGAGCGAAAGGACGACGTTGGCGGTGTATGGTGAGCTCCATCGCGTCATTTTTCGCAACGAAAGGCTCAAGGGCGTCACCAGGTACTTGGACGATCCCAAGGATGTCGATGCTAAGCCGCGATGGCCCTCACCAGCGTATCCTGGTCTGGCGGGCAACGTCCTTCCCGAGTTTCTATCCTTCTCCCAATATCCATTTCCCGAGCCGCCGTCTACTCCTCATCAGCCATTCCCTACTCTTGTGGAAACTTACGCCTACCTCGGGGATTCGCGGACCCGTATCTGAAGAGCGGCTATATCAGACTAAACACGGAGATTACATCTGTGGATGAACTGCCGGATGATGGTGGATGGAAAGTCAGCTTCAACAAGTGGAATGCTGGTGGGGAAGATCGCCAAGAGACGTGGGACGCGGTTGTGGTTGCCGCTGGATGTCACGACAAACCGGTTTGGCCAGAGACGGAGGGTTTGGAAGGGCACAAGGCGCGGAGCATTGCTATTCACGCCAAATGGTGGAGAGAACCAAAGGGGTACGAGGGAAAGGTATGCTCTCTAGCACTATGTACGACCTCCCGGCATCTAAATCGTCAGTTAGCGCGTGCTGATGATCGGGAATGCTAATTCGTCGAACGATATGGCTGCCCAACTCGCCCCCGTCGCCCAAGACCCGGTGTACCGCAGTATTCGACGTCCCTCGTTCCCCAGATTCCCTAATCTGCCCGACGAACGTATCAAGGACGTGGCGCCGGTCATCAAATACGTGCTAGGCCAGGATGACAAGGTCACCGTGACACTTAAAGATGGTACCATTATATCCGACATCGACATAGTCTTCATCGGCACGGGACACGAGCCGTATCCCAACTTTGTGAAACTCCTCAACGAGAAGAAGGAGCTCCAATCACTGATGACTTCCCCACCGACGCCGCATCATATCCCGTCGTTGCATCGCTACATCCTCAACGCGCACAACCCTAGTCTCGCGTTCATTTGCTCTACGATGTGTTACACCCCGTTCACCATTGGCGACTTGTAGAGCACATGGCTCGCTCTTGCCTGGCGTGGAGAGATTGCGTACCCGCAGACGGAGGAAGAGCGCCTGGTGTTTGAGCGGGATCGGTTGAAGGCGGTAGCTGAGTGGGTGGCGACGCTGGATAATCCGTCGACGTTGTTTGTGTATGGGGTGTTGGGAGTGTATGAGGAGGAATATGCGGCTGGGCTCAAGGAGGATGTGGTTAGGGTGCGTCCCGAGTTTAAGGATGTGCTTCCGGAGTGGAGTGAGGCGAGGACGAAGCATCGTGAGACGATGTATCCCGTCAAGTTCAAGTCGTTGGAGTGGGCGCAGGACCAGAATAAACTTAAGAGTTAGAATTATATATAAGGGATATATGGTTATTAGAATACTGTAGTTTTTCAATTGTAAGTTCGCTCAGGAACACATCACGTGATCGTAACGCAGTTGGCTCTAGTTCGGTGGTCCGGGAGGTGCGTTACAGTAGTAGACCCAAGTTCAACAGTTTAAGAGAAATACCTCTAAATAACATGTCTTGCCACTGTTTCTGGCCTAGAAGTACTCTCAGGACATGTAGAGAAGCAGAAACACCAAATTAGATTTTTTTGAGAATTGTTTCGATTTTTTAGACATTTTTCTATTTAATTGCGCCACATTTCGGCGTAACGCTACTAGTTCGGGACCATAGATCGGAGCGTTACGTAACGCAAAATAGGTTCGGTTCGGGGGTCTCGCGTTACGCGTTACGAACTTACAATCGAAAAACTACAGTAGAGTGAATGTTTTGTTGCGTACTAGTCAGTAGTTGGTGATGTGTGGGGGCTAACATGTTGAAGTACACAGACCAATATGGAATCGATTCCCATTCATCCGCCGCCTCCCTTGTAACTTGTTTCTCTTGAACAAAAGCACAACGAAAGGCGAGAACAAAAAAAGTGGCTAGCAGTAAAGGTCGGTGATCAGGTGGTCGTGTTCGTTGGGTATTATTAGTAAAGCGCGATCGCCTTGCGTCTGTACCACCATCATGCCCACTAAACTTTCTGGTCTCCTTTCCACATCTTGCATTTAATAATGGTCGATAGTCGGATTTCTTTGGGCGCATTTTCTGGCACGGATCAGGCGCTGGTTTATTCAAGCAGAATCGTTGGAGGTCTGCTCGAAACCGAGGAGCAGCAAAGAGAAAGAAAGAACATATGGCGCGAAACGTATATGCTCGAAAGCTTGGAACGAGCGCATGAGTAACAGCAATCATCGTTTTTCCGTCGTCTACAAAGTCGACAAGAGCCGACACATAGTATGACGGATGCTGCTTGTTTGGGAGGATGCTCGTCCTCCCTCGTTGTCCATTTTTTCTGCTACAACCGCTGAAGCGCTTCGGAAGAGTGATCTGGTTTTCTGCCTGTATCGCGTCGAAGGCTTGTCTTAGTGCGCTCGTGCATTATTGCAAACTGCTTGGATTTCGGCGGACTCAGGCTTGTTCTCGCGTCTGGCAACAAAATAGACGGGAGGATTCCGCTCGCATCTACTCCCATTTTATCCATCGAACCATCTTTGTGCATCTATAAACCTGCTACAGGGACGTCTGTTCATGTATTGCCCGGCCGTTAACTTGGAAGAAAGTGCGGGACATTGTGTCTCCCTTTGCGCTACTTGTTCTGATTCAGGTCTCCTTACTGCGGAGACGTGTTGGAGGGAGATCAAGACAACGGACTCGGAGGGGGCTTACTTGTACTTCTCCATCTGTCTGTGTGATATTATCACTTAATTCATCTTTGTCTAGTTGTTAGGCGATACAGAGTAAATGGACCACAGGATGATTCTCTTGGGCAATGAACGATCTTTCTTTTTGGTTTTCGACTCTTTCGACAAACAACGTGATGTGATGTGCGGTCATGTAGGTTTGACGTCCTGTTCGATAATCTCCTCCAACAAGACCGGGCTCTATTCTGGCTCTATTGTGCGTGTTTAGCTCGCGAGAAACTTCGCCCTAATTTGAGTCTCTGGTTGTCGCTGATACTTACCAACTCCATTCGGCCATTCGTTTGTAGCAAGGCTTTTAAAGCCCAGCATCCAAATTGGTGGCTATACTCAATGACCCCATTCGGCCATTGGTTTGTAGCAAGGCTGTTAAAGCCTATTGTCCAGTCGTTGACTGTGTCACTGATCCTCTCATATAACATGTACTCTGACCATGATCATGATAGCTCACCACCTTGTACACCGACATGACGCCCACCCAGACCTCTGCCAACGACATAATGGGGTCGGGACTGTCTCAAACGGCGCTCTTGACTGTCTTATTTGCTTCGATGGCCTCTTCAGTCTACTTTTTCCTCATACCACGCTTCTGGCCAGGATCCATGACCAGCTTGACGTCTAAGAGGCGCAGACAGGCGCTGGGTCGCTTCGCCGATACGCGTCCCATGGATCTTGGTCTTCGCCAACGCGCCTTGTTAGACCAGGTTGCTCCAGAATCCGCGTACGTGGCCTATCATTTGCAGCTGTAGAGCGCCCTCTGACGCGTTACATACCCGACAGTCTTGCCAACAAGATCTCCAAGCTCCAAACCCGCTACAACCGCGCCTGGGACAACGGGTTCCTTGCGTTTCTCAGTGAATTCAGCGCGTTGTACAATGAGGCATGCGTGCTTAAGGCAGACATGGACTGCATTGAAATAGAGCTTGAGGTATGTTCTCTCTCCATACAGTAATCCACAATTCAATCTTAACATCAAGTACTTGCAGCTGCTACTGCCAGTTTCCTCCGACTCATGAACATTCAAACTTCATACTCACTCACCATTTTCACTTCATCTTCGATGCTATCTACATAGATAGTATCATAACGAACCATGTCATGTATTACGACACGCTACGAGCATTGCAGTTACGTCTTACAATAACACCCATGTCTGCACGCAACACCAGCGAAGAATCATAACTCACGAGCCGTCAACCGGCGTCCTTTGGGAGCGGCATCACACCTGGCAAGAGACGTGTGGTCATGGGAGATGTCGCTTCAAGTCGTTGGCGAGAATTCTTGGCTTAGGATGTCGGCAGTGGAAACCACTCGATCTTCCGTCGTTTCTCTAACGTGAAGACATCGAGGAAGACATTGGAGAAGTTCACGTTGACCATGCCATGCAAGTATGTTCCTCTTCGTTCTTGAGGGTTTAACGTCTGTAATATCGCCGGCAATCTCACTTCTTTCGGGACCGAATCTACATCACGATCGCGAACGAACCGCGACGCGACGTTTCCCTATGTGTGCTCATATAGGCTTCTGTGTGTCCATTAGTATTTCATATATCTGAGACCCTGATCGACGCGCTTCAAGGCAGGTCCGAAGTTGTTGTAAGTTCACCTCACCCTCTGCAAGGCTTAGGCCACTCAAAAACCCTTCTCACTGCGGTGTAGATGTTCAGCAAGGGAAGGAAGGTTCGGACAGAGCTAGAGAAAGATAATATATCTGCAGTTGTTCTTCACTAGTCGACCGTAGTCGACCGTAGGCGGCAAGTAAATATAATAATACCCAGCAAATATTGCCCGAGGGAGCCGCCAGCTATACAAGATGTGAGAGGTGACCACGCCGCGAATGAGGGAGCGCCTACCCGTAAAAATTGTTCATGAACCCAAGGAAGCCGGCAGCAGCTGCTGTATTTGATGTTAAGATTAAATGGTAAGTGATTGCGAGAGCCACATACATCAAGCTCTATTTCGATGTTGTCTATGTCTGCCTCGAGCTCGCATGCCTCATTGTACAGCACGCTGAATTCTCTGACAAACGCAAGCACCCCATTGTGCCAGGCCCGGTTGTAACGGGTTTGGAGTTTGTAGATCTTGTCTGCAAGACTGTCGGGTATGTAACGCGTCAGAGGCCGGTAAAGCTGCAACTGAGAGGCGACGTACGCGGATTCTGGTGCAATCTGGTCTAACAACGCGCGTTGGTGAAGACCAAGATCAATGGGATGTATATCGGCGAAGCGACCCAGCGCCTGCCTGCGCCTCTTAGAGGTTGAGCTTATTATGGCTCCCGGCCAGAAGCGTGGGACGAGAAAGAAGTAGACTGAAGACGCCATCGAAACAAATAAGACAACCAAGAGCGCCGTTTGGGACAGTCCCGACCCCATTATCTCGGTGGCGGAGGTCTGGGTAGGCGCCATGGCCATGTCGATGTACAAGGTCGTGAACTATCATGGTCATTGTCAGAGTTATATGCGAGAGGGAAAATAGGACCGCCAAATGGGTCACTATCATAAGCATCCTAGGCCATATACGTGACAATCCGAATCTCAGATGGACACGGTCAACCCGTGACGTGCTCATTCAATTTTCAGATTGCTTGTCGACGAGCTGTCATTATCCGATTTGTTGGCCAGTTGTGAGATGCCCATCAGCTACCCCATTTGGCGACCGCTTGGAAGGAGAGGTGCTGTCTTGTGCGTATCTCTCTTTGAGGACAGCGTCATGCTGAGAAGTTGCCAAATGTCAGTAAAACATGAACAATCTTCTGGTCAAAAGAATAAGTACTTACTTACTGCCGTCCGCTACGCATTCCTTTCCAACGTCGGAGACGTGGTAGCCCTGGAGCAGAAGGAGGGCTACAAAGCGTAACTTGAACAATTAATGCAAGGATGATATCCTCATTGATTCTTTCAGCAACTGTCGGTGTAGCAGATGGACTTTGAACGCTTTCTGGAGGCTTCACGTCCTGGATGAATACCTTCGTGTGTTCAAGTGGGATTACGAAGGAAGGAGGGCGCACCTGAATATGATAAGAGTCCTCCGGTATGAAGCTCGGGCATGAGTCCATGTTATTCGATATGCCAAGTGCATCCCCGTTTCGTGCTCGCTCTCCAGTCCTCCTCTTGCGCTAGGGCGTGCAGTCCACGACTATCCGAAATGCCTCTGCGACAAGGACGTTATTTAGCAACTTGTCTGTGCCTGAGAGAAGCATGGGGTAGTCATCGTTATGGGCGCAGGTTGGCACAGAAGGGAAGGGAGCTCGTTGGTCATGGTGGTGGTATTGGTGATCTCGCTGGTCCGTTACCCACGACCACCAAGCCCATCGAATATCCACCAGATTATGAGAGCGCGCCTGACCCAAACTGCATGCGCCAGAAAAGACAACATTCCCGCTTCTAGGCCGCCTACGGCTGTTGACGCGTCTCGGACACTCGGAGAGCCAGCTTGGGGAGGAGCCGACAATCGGTCACTTCTCCAACCACACTACAGGCCCTCTAGCTCTCGGAAACAATCTCAACACCGAGGTTAGCACCCCCATCGAGTGCCGACTTCTTCTCCCACAAACCAATCAACCTGTGTCGGCTCGCCGGCGCTGATGTTGGCGCTGCATCACAATATCCGTCGTGGTATGCGTTAGCAGTTATGAGACGACGAATGTCGTTCAAATGGTATGAGCAAGACCAAGCGGGTCTATGTTGAAATGCGTGTACGCATCCAATACGCATCAGACGGAGAGAGTCAAGGGCTTGTTCGGTTCTTTGTTCGTGTGTGGCATAGGGGAAAATTCCTGTGCGTCGAAAAGTGGTTGCTCGTCATCGGAATGCAATGCTCTTCTTGAGCGACATCTTCCGAAGGCGCGCGTTGCGTTGTGTTGGCTGGCAGTCGGTGCCAAGAATGTATTAACGAAGGAACTGGACAATCAAGTTTGAGAACTAGATTGCTATATCAGCTGCTGAGATGGACGTCAGAAACGTAGCGATTATCCATTAGGGAAATCACACACACCTTGAGCGTCACCTCAAGCCTGTCCATCTATGCCAACAGCGCGCACGTCTCCCTGGGCAGTTCTCTCAGCCTCTGAGGAGCACAGTCACCCCATCTTCTTGAACCCGGTAGAAGCGGGTATGGAGGTCACCAATCGAGCTGTAAAGACTGTTAACAATATCAAAGAATGCCATAAAACTGCTGCTGAGCGACAACTTACGGAGACCCGAAAGAAATCTGATCCCACAACGCGCTCGTTGTTCATCCGTAAGGCGTCCAAGAGGAAGATCGTGCAACGTGGCGATTCTTTGCATCGGTTGAGCGACGAGCGAATGGTCGACCCTGGTGGTGACTGGTGGTGCTTCTCTTGGCACAGCAGGGCACAGCCAACAGGTACTCAACGCTTGCACTGCCCCCACGTGCAGGATTGTCGATCCCTTAAGTACAGAGCGACTTCACCTGTGACGCGAGAACGTCGTAACAAGTAACGCAACATGACCACTTACCACCACCATCGATGTTCATGACGCCCCATACTGCCCCCCCCCGCCGAGCTAGCGAGCTCTGATCTGCCTTCGACGGCTTTCTGGCTTCTCTGGTGCTTTACGACCGCCTCCTCGGTCTACTTCTACATGATTCCGCGCTTTTGGCCAGGGTCGCTTGAAAGACCTACCTTTCGAGCACTCTACCGCTGAACAACGAGCCTTGTGGGATCGCATTTGCCCAGAAAATGGGTATGTTGTTTCTCAACAGCAGCTGTAACAGCCTCTAATGGAGTATTCAGCGATAATTTCATGGGCAAAGTGAACAAGCTACGCGCGCGCAACAGCGAAGCTTGGAGCGATGGGGCCTTTGCTTTCGTCGGAGCGTTGGGGGGATTGTACAAGGACGCGCGCGCGGTCCGGGAAGAGATGGGCAGTATTGAAATACAGCTTGATGTGTGTGACCTCTCTCAGTGGCTGACCATCTGAATGCCAACATTAATGACAGGAACTGGGGCTTTAATCACTGTGTAGCTACTTTCTACATCACTTTTCTTTGGGTTCATGGACATTTGCATAACTTTAATTTGTGATTTCTCTCTATAGAACGCGTATCTCCGCTGCCCCTGCTGCCATTATACATAGTATTTCTGTTTTTTATCCACTCTTGATGCGCATTTTCTTGATTCAATATGGCCTCACCGCCAAAATCTTTCAACAGCAGTTCGGTGGCATGCTCTACAGCACTTTAACACTGCCATGGAATCGGGTGCTCGGTGGACTTTCAATTCCGCACGTAGATGCGCATGATGACACCAACTCTATAGGCGAAGTGAAGAAATTGATGGATAGGTTGTATCAATCATGATGGGTGAAGAAGACAACTACAACCACGCAGTTTGAAGAGAATGGCCATATATGATTAGGCTACATCGGCAAAGACGACATTTTGTCCCCACGAGTTCTTGAAGGAATTAGAGGAAGAGAAGTGCACTGACTCATTCACGATCGCTGCTGTCGTGCGTACAGATACGACTGTCGCAGGCCTTTTACAAGTCACCAGGGATCTCGAAAAGGGGGTGCGATTGGGGTGAGTTTGGTTGTTGCGCTCCAGGCGGTCCTGTCTTTGCATGATCATCCTCAACTTTTGGCGCTGGGCTCCCCGAGTTACAGTGTTTCTCCTCATCCGTAATGTGATCAAGCACTACACCGCGACGTCCAATCGCCAAATGGTACTACTTGTCGAGAGAGCCAGATCCAACGACGTCGGGAATTTAGCATATTGAGGCCGTGACGCAGACCTCGAACAAATCTCGAGGAAGTGGTGTCGATCAATTAGTTTGGTCATTGCACTGAAGGCCATTCTGTCTTTCCAAATGACCCGCCCTCTCGGCTGCCTCGTACGCAACGGATCGCGACGTCAACTGCAAAATGGTACTTGTCAAGAGGAGCCATACCCAGCGACGTCGGAAATTCAGAGGTCCGGGGAGGCCCGCCGTCTTGCAGGAGATCAAGTGTATGAGATTCATGTAACGTGTCCGTATCGATTGGCTTCCTGCTTACTTGGTGTGCGCCGCGACTGCATGTTTCAGCCAAATTAATATGACAGTGGCTTTCAGCGATGGTAAGAGGAAAGTCGAAGAATAGTTCCGGTTTGGTCTGCTGTCGAGGAAAGGAAAAAGATGTGCCATCAAAGATAGAGCACACTCTAGACACGCAAGGCGAGGCCGTTCAACCCCAAGGAAATCGCTCGATACTCCAGGTGTTGTCTCGTTAAGCAAATGGCCCGAGTCCAAAGTCGCGTCAGTGGTTGATTGAAATGACGAAGGAATGCGATAAAACGCGAGAAATAGAGTTATTGACACTCGCCTCTGACGCGTCGGCGCGATCGTTTCCCAAGACTGAAGACAAGGACGTGGCGCTGATGGGAACAAGGGCGAATGAAATCCTTGAAGTACATTTTAAACGTCGCAGCTGCAGAAGCGGCCGAGTCTTGAGAAGCTTGGCGTGGAATGGGTTGAAGCAACCGGACAATGGAAGTAGAGAATGACAAGATTTCATTAATAACACGTCTAGTGGGTATGCAAGTGCTTGCTACCGGAAGATTCGGTCATATTCGCGGTCAATACATCTGAAAAGTAAATTAGTGAACAGGTCGAGAGGTGAATGAGAAAACGTACCAGTCTTATATTCTTCTCGTCCGGCCCTCTACACACCCGTCAGGCAAAAGTGCATTCAAAGTGGCCGTCACGGAATCTGGTGCATCAGGTTTCGGATTTGAAGTCGAGCTCTGTGGCGAAAACTTCGAGCGTTATCAGATCCATCGGGGCAAAGACGACGGGTTGAGGATATCAGCCTACGCGTTCTTGCTGAGCGAGGCAGTTGAAAACCATACCCCCGTGTGTTATCACTCACAATGTCCTGGCGCAGAATTAGAAAATGAACCACAAGGCAACCAAAGCAGAACGTACAAGTTTCTTCATCTCAACCCATTGAGAACATCGTCTTTCAAACATCACCGTATTGATTCAAAGATGTCCACCGTGTTCTTGCAGAGCGGTCCGAGTTGGAGTCGGCGCCATAGCCCACTCTTTTGTTTTTGCGGATGTCGCGGTGAAGGAAGAACGTTTGCTGGCGTTGATCCTATCGAGTTGTATGGCGCGTATCCATTTATAGGCGGCTCGGAAAGATATGGATTTGTCCCGCCAAGAGTTGACTTTCTATCCTTTTGACGCGCGATATTTTGAGACGTAGCCGAGGGAGGTCATGGTGGTCGTGAGTAAAGCCTGATCGTCTTGCACCAGAACCACCATCATATCAGCCGAGCTACCTATTCAAGGCCAGAGCACACACACGGTCGTTATATTGAACGGATATCGATTCCCTGAAGGATGTCTTCAAATTTGAATTGGCTAGTGCGAGAACAAGGACCTATGAAGAGAAGTGCTGGCAGACCACGACAACGCCGAGGACCAATGGAGGTGGACAGCGGTGGAGACGACGCGGCGGGCCACTCAAACCCCGCTGCACAGGTTGCTGCGCCTGGCAAGAAGAAGACTACGACTGAAATGTACCAGAAGGTGCGCATCGGACCATTGTTGCCTTTCTTGCCTGCGACTGACTAGTTTTTCTTCTTCAGCTCACTCAACTGGAACACATTTGGAAGCATAGAAACAGTAACGCGGACGATGTGGACATACGACGCAGATACCAAGCGCATGATCAATGTCGAGGTCACATTCGTACTAGCTTTCTTCAAGATCGTTGACGAAATTCTTGTCAATGCCGTGGATTGCAAGGCGGGTGCACAAGCTCTCGAGGCTCGCGCTGTCGGACTGATAATTCGCAGGTAGTCAATCCCACCATGAATACTGACAAGGAGGTGTCATCTCGTTCAACAGCAATGGCGCCGGTATTCACTGCCATCAGGATGGCGAAAGAGAAGATATGCGTTCCGGAGATGATATTTGAACTCCTTCTCTCTTCTTCCAGCGACGACGACGAGAAGACGCTCCCTTACAATGCCCACACCGGAAACCCCACAGTCGACAGTCAGAAGGAGCAAATGACGCTTCAAGCGTCAGGCTTTTAAGTTTGGCTCGAAGCTGGTCTTGTCGGACGATGTTTCAACGAAAGGTTGCTACCTGCCTTCCTGTACTTGACCGTGCGTTGACGCATTTTCCAGTCCCAAAAGTTTCTCACTGGCCTGAGTTTCAGGCGTATAAGCAAAAGAAGAAGATTGACGAAAACAAGCAAAGTAGGTAATTAATTGGCTGTTTCTCACATCTACGTTTCTTATATGCGTTCTAGTTTCAGGGGGCTTGTCTAGTCAGCAATGCGGGAACCAAGAACGTGAGATCTTCGTCGGGTGTATGTCGTCCTCCCTATGCGTTCAACGAGCGCCCCACGGTCGACGCGTATTTTCCAATTGTTCGTTGAACGCCCAACACCTGAGATATCAAGTCCATCTTCTCCGTGCTTTTTTTCTTCGACTCACGCTGCTTCCTCTTCACTTGAATACGGCACACTCACTGTGATATCCCGAAGTCGACGAACGCATGGACATGGCCCACACAGTGCATGTGTAGAATGCTGAGGTGTTGCTCCGAACAGTTAGTCCATCCAGGCAATCGCCTCTTCCCCAGCACCCTTTTGAATTCACGTCGGAGCCCGGCTAACTTCGTGGGATTCCGGCAAATGGCGACATCTTCCAGTCTATCATCATCATCATGATAGCCAATTGTCCACTCTTTGCTTCCCGAGCTCTTTATCCTGAACCACCATGACCCCGAAGCGCATCCTAGTTATTGGTGGCGGACCCACTGGACTCGTCACTGAGAAATCTGATTGATCGGGGCCAATTCGAGCGTGTTGAGCTTGTCGAGGGAAGGGATGGCGTTGGCGGTGTATGGTAAGGTAAATCGCACTCTTTTCCGCAACGAAAAGCTCAAGGGAGTCGTCAGGTACTTGGACGATCCCAAGGAAGGCGACACCAAGTCGCGATGGCCGTCCCCGGCGTATCCTGGTCTGGTGGGCAACGTCCTTCCAGAGTTTCTCTCCTTCTCCCAATATCCATTTCCCGAGTCGCCGTCTACGCCTTATCAACCGTTCCCTACTCTTGTGGAGACTTACGACTACCTTCGGGCATTCGCGGCCCCTTACCTCAAGAGTGGCCATATCAGACTGAACACGGAGATTACATCTGTGGATGAACTTGCAGATGGCAGGATGGAGTGTCAGCTTCAACGACTGGAATGCGGGTGGGGAAGCTCGCCAAGAGATTTGGGACGCGGTTGTCGTTGCCGTTGGATGTCACGACAAACCCGTTTGGCGAGAGACGGAGGGCCTGGAAGAGCTCAAGGCGAAGAACCTCGCTATTCACGCGAAATGGTGGAGAGGAGCGAGAGGTTATGAGGGCAAGGTAGGCTCTAGCACCATCTAACGACCTCCCAACATCTAAATCTTCAGTCAGGCCGCTCTGATTATTGGGAATGCTAATTCATCGAACGATATGGCTGCCCAGCTAGCGCCCGTCGCCCAAGACCCGGTGTACCGCAGTATTCGACGCCCCTCTTTCCCAAGATTCCCTAATCTCCCCGACGAACGTATTAAGGACGTGGCGCCGGTCATCAAGTACGCACTCGGTTTGGATGACAAGGTCACCGTGACACTTAAAGATGGTACCATTATATCCGATATCGATATAGTGTTCATCGGGAGGAAGAGCGCCTGGTGTTTGAGCGGGATCGGTTGAAGGCGGTGGCTGAGTGGGTGGCGACGCTGGATAATCCGTCGACGCTGTTTGTGTATGGGGTGTTGGGAGCGTATGAGGAGGAATATGCGGTTGGGCTTAAAGAGGATGTGGTTAGGGTGCGTCCTGGGTTGAGGGATGTGCTCCCGGAGTGGAGTGAGGCGAGGACGAGGCATCAGGAGGCGATGTATGATGTTAGGTACAACTCGTTGGAGTGGATGCGGGATCACAGTAGAGGTAAGGATTAAGTCGATGTATTGGGGATATATGATTATGGAGTAGAGACAAGTTTTTGTTGTGTACTCAGCTGTAGTCACGGATTGTGGGACTAGACTAACATGGAAAGTTATACTCTAAACAGAGAGGAAGATCATCGTTTCTCGGTATTGTCAACGTTAGTACAATCCAAGTAGTGCTGTGGCCTACTTACTTACCTCTTACTGTGATACTTTGTCCAAATGTCCGACAACACCGAAACAGAGGAGGCTTGTTGCTGACATACTCGCGAGGGCAAGAGGCACAAATTTGTTTGAGAAGGAAGAGGTTTTTCAAGGGTGCAGACAAGCTTCAATGTTCTCTGCTAGTGTGCGTCGTGTGACTGAGCGTGTCGATATCGGAGCATGATGTCTGTATTTTTTCAGCTTGACACCAACCGGTCACCACGATGGTCACCGGTCGGTAAGAACGGCTGCACCGCCACCACGTGGGGAGATCGTCGATTAGATTGGGCATTGTATGATCGAACAGTTCCCCTGCAGTTCGTCAATAGATCCTGTGACACTGAGGCGATCGTAACAGTAACACAGGATGACCATCTACCACCACCATCAATATTCATGCCGCCCAGTATGCCTCCCCAGACCGCCCCCGTGGCCGAGCTAGCATCCTCTGGGTTGTCCCCAATGGCATTCTGGCTTGTATTGAGCCTTTCGAGCGCCTCTTGGGCTTACTTCTACCTGATACCGCGCTTTTGGCCAGGATTCATTATTACCTCTACACTTGAGAGGTGCAAAGGGGCGCAGGGTCGCTTGAAGGACATGACTTATGAGCACTCTACTGCTGAACGACAGGCGTTGTGGGATAGAATTCTTTCAGAATCTCCGTACGTTGTCTCTTAACAGCAGCTGTAACAGCCTCTAATGGAGTATTCAGTGAGAATTTTATGGGCAAGATCAACAAGCTTCGCGCGCGCAATAGCGAGACTTGGAACGAAGGGGTAGTTGGTTTCGTCGGAGCGTTGGGAGGATTGTACAAAGACGCGCGTGCGCTCCAGAAAGAGATGGACAAGATCGAAATACAGCTTGATGTGCGCAACCTCTCTCACCAACTGACGATCTGAATGTTAACGCTAATGATAGGAGCTGGGGTTGTAATCCCCACATAATGCTGCTGCTCACATCTTCTTTGTGTTCACGGACGTTTGCATAACCTGTGATTTGTTGTTTCTCTCTAGATTGTATTTCTTCGCTGCCCCACGCTGCCCTTCTACACAGTATTTCCTTTTTTCCATCCACTCTCCAAGCCACTCTCTTCGCTCCAAAATGACCTCCCTGCCAAGGTCTTTCAACTGCAGTTCGCTGGCATGCTTTACAGCACTTTAACACTGCCATGGAACCGGGTGTACGGCGAAGTTTCAAGTCCGACGTGTGAGTGATCATACAAACGTAACTCTTGCACAGGCGCAGTGAAAAGACCACCGGAAGTAAAAGTGACAAGTTTGATGGACGTGTCGTATGATGGGTAAAGACAACTAACACCCCTTCCAAAGCCCATTCAAAGAAGAGAATGCACACTCTGAAGGGATGCTCACTGAAGGTCCAAGGACCATATGTGAATAGGCAGCATTGGAGAAGGCGACTCGTCGTGAAGTACGGCCCGCGTCCCTACGAGTTCTCGGAGAAGAAAAGAAGAGCATGGGAGCAAAGATGGATGTGCTCATTCACGAAGCAGTTCGCCGCTGTCGTGTGTACAGACGAGACTGTCGCAGAGGCCGTGTACAAGTCAACAAGACTCTCGCAGAAGTCGAGCGATCCTAATATTGCATGACTGGCCATCCTTGACTTTGGGCTCTACACTTCGAGCTGCCTCGGCTGAGGAACGTTTCTCCTCGTCTATAACGACGTTTGTGACCGCAACGTCCAACCGCCAAATGGTACTACTTGTCGAGAGCGCCAGATCCAACAGCGCGGGGAATATAGCATGTTAAGGCGCGTACTGAAGTCCATGTCAATTATCGGCGTCAGATCCGGGAGGAGTATCGTTCTTGAATTGGTGCCCGACGTGCCTGTATGTTTGAGCCACACGAATATGGTTCTATCCTTTTGACGCGCGAGAGATTTGCGTGAGGTCACATGGGTAAAGCCCGATCGTCGCGGTCCAAGTCTTGCACCAAAACCACCATCATGTCAGCCAGCTCGTTCGCTTTCTCCCTGGCGCTCGACCATAACGACACGGATAGCTACAGGATCTTAGGCGCAATCTCGTCCCGATAAACCCTTCGGCATTGCTACCTACTCAAGTCCAGAGAACATGAAGAAAGTCTTCCTAGTGTGAGAAGAAACACCTCTGAAGAGAGACTGGTTGCATTATTAATGGGCTGTCCTGGTGCGTACTTGCTCTCACCTTTTCAACCTTCTGACTCAGGTGTATCTCTTAGTCCAGTGCTCTTCTGTCTGTCTTCTGTCGACTTCAGCGATGGGTGCTCGTCCCTTCGTCAATGGAGGAATTCGAGCCTTTGTTAAGAATCACCCAACTGCGACAACTAGAAGAATAACGCGCACCATTTTTACGCTGGACCGGATTCACACTTGAGACAGTAGCCGGCCTGGCCTTCGGACCCTCAAAGCCCTCTGCACAGGCAACTGAAATGTACTCAAAGTCCGCATGCGATCATTGCTACGTACTCCGCCTGCGACTGACTAGTTTTCCTTTAGCTCATACAACTGGAGTATAGAGACAGCGACGCAGATGACGAGGACGCACGATGCAGAACGCGCATGGTGACTCGCGAGGTCACATACGTGCTAGGTTTCTTTAAGATCCTTGACGAAACGTCTGTCAATGCGACGGATCGCATGGTGTGTACACAAGCTTTTAACCTCAAGTCTTGCGCCGTCTGACTGATTATTCGCAGATAGTCGACCCCACCATGAACGTGGCGGACGGTGTCATCTCAATGTACAACCATGGAGCCGCGAGATGCACGCGAAGGAGAAGATCTGGGTTCCGGAGATGATATTTGGACACCTTCTCTCTTCATCCAACTACTACAACGGCGAGAAGAAGCTCACCGGTGGTCGTAATGGTTAATGATCCCCCAACCTCCCTCTCCACTCTACCAATAGAAAGATCTTCGGCTCTCCCGCCTCAAAGCGCGGTCTACGCGTATCTTCCTCTTCGACCGACGCCTGTTTGGGTCCAGCTCCTTCGACGTCCCCTCGCTGGACCTGAATATGGCACGCTTGCTACGGATAGTCAATCAAAAGAACCCCGCACCATAGTCCACTTGCCTGTTCCCTGGACCTCCTTTCCGTTCGCCCATCTTACTCTCAAAGCTTAAAGATGGTTCCACCTCTCCGTCGATAGGGGACTCCGCAACCGTTTCCCCCAACTTCTTCATCACGCTTCATCCTCCTCATACTCTCCAATATCAGTCCGCCCCACAGAGAGCATGGAGAATCTCACGGCGACAAACATCAACCCCGAAGCGCCATGCTGGCTACATGTACTTTCTGGGGCGCCCATTGAGAGAGGACTTTTTGCGTATAGAGATCCAGGTGTGCAGAGAGGTATAGAAGGGGTCTCTGCTGGTCTGCATTGGAAGAGTGGGGAGCGTTCGACGTGTGCTTGGAGACACGTCAACATCGGAGCAGGGTGTCTTTCCTTTGTCTCCACGCGCGAAATTGCAGTCGCTGGCATTCCAGCTTGGCGTGAGTCGTCGGTAAAGCGCGATGACCTTACACCAACCGGTCACCAGAATGATCACCGACAACTACTCAAAAGTTGTACACGCGCAGGATCGCTGAACAGAGTTTCGGTCCGGGAGCGTGATGCTCAAGGTGACAGCGAGGCGATGGTCACAGTTAACGCAGGATGGCCTCCGACCACCACCATCGATCTCTATGCCGCCCAGTATGCCGCCCCAAACCGCCCCCGCGGCCCAGCTAGCATCCTCTGGGGTTTCCCCAATGGCATTCTGGCTTTTATTGAGCTTTGCAAGCGCCTCTTCGGCCTACTTCTACCTGATTCCACGCCTTTGGCCAGGCTTCATTATTAACTCGACGCTTGAGCGGTGCAAAAAGGCTAAAGACTCCTTGAAGGATATACCTCTTGAACGCCTTAACACTGAACAACACGTCGTTTGGGACCAGACCTGCTCGTACGTCGCCTCTTTACCGTCTTTACAGCAGTTTCTGATGCTGTAGATAGTCTTATGGAGAAGCTTCACGACCTCCGTGACCGCGACTACTGGGCCAAGCAAGGCGGGGCGATTGCTACTATCGGGTCATTGAGTGGATTGTACAGAGAAGCGCGCGCGTTGTCGGCAGAGATGGAGAAAATTGAGATGAAGCTTGATGTGTGTGACTTTTACAACGGCTCACCGTGCAAGCACTAACATAAATGCTAGCAGCTGGCGTAGGAATTTGTAAACAATCGTGTAATATCGTTTTCTTCGGGTTTATGGACTCGCGCTTTCGTAATGATTCTACTCCTATGCATTCCGTTATGTTTTCTTATCTAGGTTACCTGCTACGCTGCCATATACATTTCAATTTTCGTGCCCGGTTTATATCTTCGCTGCAAGACTCGATGGACCGACCCCTCAGACGGCTATTCCGGCGTCATCATCAACAGCATTACAACAGCTGTACCGCGCAGTTCCAAACCAGCGAAGAGCTCGCGCTGGTCCGGTGGACGTCGACGATGACTTCTTCTCCTGCTTACACCGTGAAGATAGCTTGGAACTGGCTTTTGAAGAGACGCGTCGATGTCGCTTGTGTAGGTAACACAACCCGACACACAGCTGATCTTGTTGACAGTGACAATCGCTGAGTCGAGGTCGTTTTCCAGCCCCGTAGGTCATCGGGCGCGTCTCGAAGTGCCGTTGAGATTGACGAGTTCTCTTTTTGTTTTGTCTCCCAAGAAGGCGGGTTTTACTCTCATTGGAGAACCCTATTGGAGAACCCTGTTTGGGGCGCCTTTACTCCGCGGACAAGACGCTTAACATTGTTCTAGTCGACACGAAGCGGGACAGGGCCAGGCGCCGTCAAAGAAGAGAATATGGAGAAAGAGGTCCTCACAGCGCACACTCAACGACGCGCCTGATAACACGGATGTTCATCATGTTCGCCCGATCTCGATTCCTAAAGGAATCGCCTTTCACTTGGGGAGGACCATGCATATGAAGGGCGGCGTCGACCGGCTGTAGTGCGTTTTGAGTCTTTGAATCTACGTACTTGTACTCATTTTTGTATAGTTTCAGCTCATATTGGGAAGCTTAGAGCTCTCTTAGCCAGTTACTTCCCTCCATCGCGATCCAACCTATACCTGCTCCAGAAACAGTTCATTTCCCGGAGGCATGTTTTCCGAGTTGCAAAAGGAGTCTATCATACTGACAACACGGTAAAGGCTAAAGCTCGATCGTCTTACCGAAACTTCACCAAAACCACCATTATGTCAGCCGAGCTCGCTCGCTTCCTCCTTGACGGTCGCGCATAACGACACCAATAAGTGCAGTCTGTCAAGTGTAATCCGCTGAACGCTTCTGCATCAAAGGCAGGAGAACATGGACAGCCGCTATGTTGGTGCAAGAAGTACTTATATGAAAAGGAGCTGTTTGTATCATTGATGGATTGTCCTGGCACGTAAAGTTGTTCTCACCTTTTCAAAATTCCGACTCAGGTATACCTATTCCTTCAGTGCTTTTCTGTCGATACATGGCACGCTCGCTGCAATATCCACATGCAGGCTTGCCGTGTCTCCAGTGCTGAGAGCAGGCATTACATCTTCCGGAACACTCTTCCGTTCGCTGTTCATGCTCTTGAGGATGGTATTCACCTGTCCGTCGACACGGGATTCCGTAACCGCTTCCCCCAACTTCGTCGCACCCTCTTACTCATATCAGTCCATCCCGTCTGCATCTGTCATACATCACACCTTACGAGGAAATCACTTGACCTCGCTGCCTCATCCACCTCAATATTTCGAGCATTCGTAGCTACCGCACCTTGACGTACCAGGGCGGATGATCTCGTGCCGAGATGCAAACATCAACTCCAAAGCTGAGCCATAGGCGTGTCAACTGCTGGGTGTTTCAGGAAACAGAGAGGCTTGACGCTAACGTGATTGCGATGTTAGTTTCCAGTACACGATGCGGCGCGTACGTGTCACGGGGTGGACGATAACTGCTGTATCATGTCAATATTGATGAAAGCACCGACTCATGACCGATTAGCCGGAATTTGGACCCCCCGCGTATAGGTGATATTGGCCGCGTCAGGACAGGACCCCCCTGAGTAACTTTAAGAATGACAGCGAGTGTTACTGTAACGCATGGCCACCGACCACCACCATCAATATTCATGCCGCCCAGTATCCCGTCCCAGACCGCCCCCACAGCCGAGCTAGCATCCTCTGGGCTGTCCCCAATGGCATTCTGGCTTTTATTGAGTTTTGCGAGTGCCTCTTCGGCCTACTTCTACCTGATTCCACGCCTTTGGCCAGGATTCATTATTAACTCTACGCTTGAGAGGTGCAAAAAGGCCAAAGACTTCTTGAAGGATGTACCTCTTGAACGCCTTAGCACCGAACAACACGTCGTTTGGGACCAGACTTGCTCGTACGTCGTCTCTTTACGGCCTTTACAGCAGTTTCTGATGCTGTAGATACCGACCGACAGTCTTATGGAGAAGTTTCACCACCTCCGTGACCGCGACTACTGGACCAGGCAAAGCGGGGTGATTGCCACGATCAGGGCATTGAAAGGATTGCACACGGAAGCGCGCACATTGTCGGCAGAGATGGAGAAGATTGAGATGAAGCTTGATGTGTGTGACTTTTACAACGGCCCACCGTGCAAGCACTAACATTAATCCTAGCAACTGGCGTAGGGGTTTGCGAACAATCGTGCAATATCGTGTTCTTCGGGTTTATAGGGTGCTTTCGTATGGATTCTCCCGCCTATGCATTCCGTTACGTTTTCTTATCTAGGCTATCGTATACATAGTAATTCAGCTTCCGGGCCCGGTTTATATCTCTGATGCAAGACCTCGATAGACCGACCCCTCACACGGCCATTCCAGCGTCAGCATTACAGTATCTGTGCCCCGGAGTTTTAAGCCAGCGAAGAGCTGGCGCTGAATGATGACCTCCACTCCTCCTGCTCCCACCGTGAGGATAGCTTGGAACTGGCTTTTGAGGTTGGGTTCTTTTATTAGAGGAGACGCGTCGGTGTCGCTTATGTAGGCAACAAAACCCCACAGCTGATTTTGACAATTCTGGGCCGACATCATTTTCCAGCCCCGTAGGTGTTATCGAGCGCGTCTCCAAGCGCAGTTTGACGAGTTCTCTTTCCGTTTTGTCTCCAAAGATGCTGCCCGTCCACTTCGTGTTGATACGCCGACTGCTCGTCGTCGCAAATTCGATCTTGGGCCCATCATTTTCAAGCTGTGGAGACTCTCCGCCGCTGTGTTCGTGCTCCATTTTCGCAAAGTGACGACTCACGATACCGTCGCCGTTGGGACAATTTCCGAATTTCAATGCCTTCGACTTTGCGTAAAAACACCTCTCCTTGGAGGGGTTTTGACGCAATATTACTTTCATCGCCTCTGCCGCCGTTTCGTTCTTTGTCATCCACCTGGTGCCAGTGTGAACTATGTCCTTGCATGATCATCAAGCGCCTGGCAGGAGACCTGTGGTCATGGTAGATGTCGCTTTACGCTGTCCCTGCGATGCTTAGAATGTTGGCGTTGGAAGCGAGACGTGGGCGATTTGGGGCGATTCGTCCTTGGGTCAAGGAAGACCTTGGAGAGTTGACGATGTCACGTATGCTTGAATTTATTTTCTTTCTTGAGGTTTGGCGTCTGTTATATCAGACATTCACGCTTGTTTCTAGACCGAATCTAGAGTCACGTTCGCGAACGAAACGCGACGTGTCCCTACGTGTACTTGTGTAGGCCTCTGTTTGTCCAAATATTTCATATTCTAAGGACCCTGATCGACGATCGTAGTCCTCGAGTCCGTCCTCAAAATCCCACCCTCAAGTCGCTCAGCGCTAGGCTTGCAGTGTAGATCCTCTACTAAGGAAGGAAGATCTGGACAGAGCTGGACAACAAGCATGCCTGTCTACTAGTAACTACTACATTATCTCCCTGTCCTCTCGCGCAACGCTAGCAAAGCATCATAACTTCCGAGCCGTCGACCGCCCTTCGAAATGCCGAACGCGACGTCAAGGCGACGTCAAGCACGTTGTTCATTGTAGTCTGAACCTTCTATGGCATGGCTGATCATAAACACTGAGAGTATGTGACTATCGGCCTCGGGAGGCGTGATACCATCTTCTGGAGCAGCGTAGAATATAAATTAAACATTATGAGTAAATAGGAATGTTCTGGGAGGCTCGATACAATGTACACGAGTAACGTAGAACATAAATTACAAATGAGTGAATATGAGTGTTCATGAACCAAAGGAAACTGGGGGTAGCAGCTGTATTCGATGTTAATATTGAATGGTAGGTGATTGAGAGAGCCACATACATCAAGATCTATTTCAATAACGTCCAGATCTGCCTTGAGCGTGCATGCCTCATTGTACAGCGCGCTCAATTCTCTGACAAACGCAAACACCCCATTGTCCCAGGCCTGGTTGTAACGAGTTTGGAGCCTGAAGACCTTGTTGGCAAGACTGTCGGGTATGTTAAGCATCAGAGGCCGCTATCGCTGCAGATGAAAGACGACATACGAAGACTCTGATGCAATCTGGTCTAACAGTGTGGGTTGGCGAAGAAGATCGATGGGACACGTATCGGCGAAGCGACCTAGCGCCTGTCTGCGTCTCTCAGACCTTGAGCTGATTATGGATCCTGGCCAGAGGCATGCAATGAGGAAGAAGTAGACACTGGTGACGACTAAGATCGATGGGACGTGTAGTGGCGAAGGGACCCAGTGTTTTTCTGCGCCTCTTAGACGTCGAGAAGATTATGGATGCAGGCCAGAAGCGTGGAATGAGAAAGAAGTAGACTGAAGAGGCCATCGAAGCGAATAAGAAAACCAAGAGTGCCGTTTGAGACAATCTCGACCCCATTATATCGGTGGCGGAGGTCTGGGTGGATGCCATGTCGATATCAAAGCAAGGTCATGGTCATGGTAAGTGTTTGGACGGTCGCCAATGGGGTATGGCAATCTGTTAACCAAAGATATTGAAAGTAAACATTCCAAGGAGAAATTTGTATTGGAACTTGAAGTCAAGGTACAGGCCTGCTGTGTATGTTTACTTTCAATACCTTTGGTCTACAAAGGGCCATACCAACCCCATTGGGTGATCATCCAACTTTTTCACTGTGCCGTCACCGATACCTGTGCTGTGCTGGCACCTTCACCGAGCTAAGCTGTTCCCAGTGGCATTGAGAAGGAGCTTTGCCGGATACCGCGCGTTCCATGACCGTGAATACAGAGGACCAGACTGGGTATGAACATTTTGTAGGAACTATCGAGAGGGAAATGGTGACAGACAGCTTGGCGCGAGTGAAGAATGACGGCAAGATCTCAAAAGGGCAAAAGTTCGCACGATGCAAATGAAGTTGAACGGAAGGACAATTTGAAATACAATTTGCAAACAATTTGAGATGAGAGGACAGCGAGGGGAATAGTAAGAGCTAACACAGGATGGCCATCTACCATCACCACCGACACTAATGGCGCCTAGTATACCTCCCCAAACCACCCTCGCGGGGGAGGTGATAGGCTCTGGGTTGCCACCCACCACATTCTGGCTTCTCTTATTCTTTGCGAGCGCATCCTCCGCCTATTTCTACTTGATTCCGCACTTCTGGCCAGGATCCATCATTACCTCTACGCTTGAGAGGTGCAAAGAGGCAAAGAAATCCTTGAAGGATATTCCTCTTGAACGCCTTAGTGGTGAACAACACATCGTGTGGGATCAGACGCGCTCGTATGTAGTCCCTTAACACTATCTACAGCAGTTTCTGATGCTGTGGATACTGGCTGGCAGTCTTATGGACAAGGTTCACGACCTCCGTAGCCGCGACTACTGGACCAAGCAAAGCGGCGTAATTGCTTTTGTTAGGGCATCGAGAGGATTGTATAGGGAAGCATGCGCGCTGTCGGCAGAGATGGACAAAATCGAGATGAAGCTTGATGTGTGTTTTTCATACCGGCTAACCGTTCGAGCTCTAACGCGAACTCTAGCAACTGGGGTAGATCTGCACACAATATCGTTTTCTTTGGGTTTATGGACATCTGCATTCTCTCGCGCTTTCTTGTTTGTACCTGCTCTGCATCTCGTCGTGTTTTATCATCTATATTATCTGTTACGCTGTCCATATATTTTCACCGCCCATCCTGCCAGTCGAACGTAATTTCGAATGCTACAATTCAGTTTATCTGAATGTCCCAATCAATGAACGGCTTTTCGAGGCCATCTAAGACTTGAACGCAAGAGAACCACTTGCCGTCACCGATACCTGCGCCGAATATTCCGCCACCTTTGCCGAGCTAAAAGCAGTCCGACTTCTCTTGTGGTCTACGGCCTCACCACTCAAAACCACTCGTACGCAGGAGGAATCTCGTGTCACGAAGAGAAGAACCTACAGAAGAGCGTACAACACGCACGAGAATGAAGCAGAGACCGTATACAAGAAACCGGATCCTGTAGGAATGACACGGAGGACAAGAAGTATGCGGACGTCGAAGCATCTCAGGTTGTAGAGGAGATCAAGGGAAGGAAGGGGTATCGGAGCAGGAACTCTTATTTACACCAAGCGATGCATCGTTCAGGTACTTTCTGTCACTGGCAGATAATTCCGAGTCCTACCTAAAATGTGCACAGATTTCGTATACATAGCCGCCTAGTCAATCAAGTTCTCGTGAGAACGGGACGGCAATGGTCCACCAGAGGTAAGAGTAAGTATGCTCTGCGTATCACCTTGCTTCAACGCTTTCATACACCGGTTTTTATCTTTCGGTTCATGTGGAGAGTCTTGGATCCGTGGGCGTCTGATGAGCAAAGCTATAGGTCAAGAAGGGCACCTACAAGCGGCGAGTGACTCGGAGCTCTGTTCTTGTAGGCATATGTTGAGTGACCGGCAGCTCTGACACGAAATAACGGTTCATACCGTAATTAGAGAGACCCAGAAAGAGGCGTCGAAGTATCTTTAGGCTCCAGACGATGGAGAGGGCTTATTGTTGGCAGACCCGGCAGCGACGACAATGCTGTTGCCACCAGATTTCTGTGGCACCACAGTAGGTCCGGAAGGCAACTTCCTGCGACCAGACGTGAGGCACAGAAATATTAGGTGAGGTTGGAGGAGGCATCGTGGGAGTCTAACATCTAGTGGAAAAGGTAGCTGCAAACAATAAAACTTAAAATCACCATACATCAACCAAAATTCCCGCGGACTGGGGCTCTCTAGAGGCGTTACAACCCCAAGGCCGAAACAGAAGCCGACATACAGGAACTAGAGTCATTTCACTGAGGTTCAGATGGTCGTCGGCATGTCAGCCTATGGAAAACGAACCAGCAAAACATCAGAATCATTGTCAATGATCCACATATATTCCGTCCTGAATGAAGGTGGACGTTTACATTATACAGGTCCGCAATTTCTGCAATCGTTTTGGCCTTGGGAAACTGCAGCGTAGAGAGCGAAATTGACAACACGTGCGCCTGACTACGGGCTAAGGACTAAAAAGTATGAGTATTATAAGTCAAGCTTGAGCCAAGCAGAAAACTTCAAACGCACCAAGACAGTCCGCGAACAGCATACAAACCAGTAAGATCAACTCGTCGTCTAGAGATATTCCTCGTCCGAGTCGTATTGTCCAACAAGCGAGGCTTCGACTTTGACAATCATCCTCCAAGGAATCAAGATTTGTCCAACATAGCGACCGTCCATGTTCTCCACGCGCATTTCCGTTTCGTGTGCTATACGGACCTCCTTCTCCATTTCCGACTCCTCGTCTCGCTCGGCAGCGTCCAAGTCAGGCTTTGGGTAAGTATGGACGATCCGGAACTCCTCCGCGTTGACCAGGACGATGTTGAGAGGCTTGTCCGTGCCAGCGAACGTGCCAAGAAAAATACGATTATCTGTCGTCCAGAGACCAGATAGCCCGATCTAGGTGTTTCCGGATGCGCATCACCAGAGCACCTAAGAGCGGGTCCTAAGTGTAAATACGCGTAGCTAGAAAATACAAGTTGTCTTTAAATAGTGTGAGCAACACCTAAGTGCACCCCAAGGTGCTTTGGCACCTTCGTGTCATCCCAAATGTGACCGTTCCGGAGGTGATACCCCAAGTGCGACCCCGAGGTGTCATGGCACCTAAGTGTGGTCGCAAGTGTGGTTCACCGTACATCCCTGACATAGCCGGGATCGACACCTAGGTGTCGCATCCAAGTCCCGGGAAAGGAACTCCTCCAGCGTAGCAGGCACCAACACCTAGGTGCTACGCCCGACGTGGCGCTTCGTTCCCATCGCGTGTTGGGCATTCGCGTCGGCCTCGCGTCGGCGGCGTGTCGCTCATCCTCGAAATGAAGCCACTGAGCGACGACATGAGGACCCGTGTTTATACTGCCACGAGCTCGTTATAAAAATGCGGACATTTTTCATGAACAAACGGACCAATGTCAGACTGAAATGCGGACAAATTTGAGATTTTCCGGTGGAGGTTGGACAAAAAATGCAGACAATGGGGTGGCCGAAGTGATAGGTCAGATGAAAATGCGGACAAAGTGATCGATCCACGCAGACGTTTTCAAATGTCCATATATAGTCATTTCTGTTTGTTATCCCTACCAAGTTCATTGTAGGCTCTTCTGGGCAAGTGGATTTCAAGCTGAACAATGGACAATAGACAATTTTGCTTCATAAAACGGGTCGATAACATCGCGCTACTGCACCCACAATTGACTACTACAACTACCCACCAACAATCGATATTCACAAAGTCATGGACATCTTCAACGACGAAGAGCTCCAGGCAGCCAATCCACGGTGGAATCCAGATGAATGGATTTCTCGCGGACGGTCCCATCACGATGTCCCACGGCATGTTAATCTCGAGCTCGCGCGTGTACAAGTCATCCCCTCCACATATCGAGGCCTTCTCCCACCCGATGCCCACTCTCCAGCACAGTTCTACTTGAACTTTGCATCAACAGACAGACTCCCACCATGGAACGCAGCTCAGACAACCGAGCTCAACGACCCCAAGGCTCTCGACTTCAGTGAGATGCCACCAACGTTCATCCCGATATCTACCAACATTACCGCCATCGAGATTCCGTCATTTGCCACCATTTTACGACTAGAAAACACCATTGGTCAGGCATGGCTAGACGGCGCCATATCGATTCGTGATTCACGTACCCCAGAGATCCGATATCTTCCACTGTGGTATTTGACAGCGATGTGTTCGTTCTGGCGCGCCTGCAAGAGTGCAGACATCTGGGGTAAAGCCTTTGTATGGCTCCACGATGGGTTACCGGATGCAGAAGAGGAAGCCCTTCGTTCAAGGGCCATGGCCTGTGCATCAGCAGTAATCGGGTGGTATGGTCCTGCAAAGACGGCCAGCGATGATGTGCAGTTCGAGTTTGTTGCCGAAATCCTTGGCGATAACTACCTGTATGCGAGTATAGTCGACATGCTTCTTGACTTGTTGGCGGCTCGTCTCGATCAGCGTGATGGACCCGGCGGTGCGATACGCGTTGCTGGAACAACTTTCGCTTCTGTGATTTCCAGCGGAGCCTATGATAAGCCGTCAGTCAGCGGGTTTCATCTCCTGCACAAGTATCGCACCTTGTTCTCGCCCGAGTCTCCTCACAGTGAGCTATACATTGCCTTGTATAGCCCACCATCCCATTTCGCAGCGTGCTTGATAAACTTTCGAGATGGGCGCGTTCGATTTGGCGATCCTCTTGGACGTCCTCCTCCACGAGCTTTTGCTCATCATTTGAAGATCTGGCTAGAGAAGAACTTCTCACTCAAAGTCCTCATCACGAACGACCTGCCTTGCGCCGTACAAACCGATGGATTTAATTGTCCTATCATTGCGGTGAACACCATCGCTAGCAATATTTTCGGCGACTCACTCTGGACCGAGGAAACTGCACGCGCACACCGCATCAGGGCATTCTGCGTTATAATGGAATCTATCATTCTGAGCCAAGAGGTTAGTAACCATCGGAATTTATGAATGATTAACAGACTGACCAGTTCGTAGGGACCTGTGGCGTCCGGTTTCGTTGACCTTGAATCTGACCATAATGTCAGAAACCTTCCAGTAATGCTCAGTGCTCCACCGTCTACATCCATCGAGTCAGCCAACGCCATGGATGTTGATGATCCAGTCAAGCCTTCCGCGCGTGTCGTTCCCAACAGTGTGATTACTGGGTCTAAACGTCAGGAACCGGACACTGAAAATGATCCTTCCGACATACGTCCTTCAAAGCGCGCAAAGTCAACAAATTCCAAACCATTATTCGCCATCTTTGCTCCTCCCGTTTCTGCCGCCACTGCAAGCCCTCGTCTCCAAATTAAGGCGGATGACTCCAAGCGAGCCAAAGAGGAGAAGAAAGCGGGATCGAAGTCCAAAGCAAAGGATGTGGAGAAGAAGAAAGAAGTAAAGAAGACGACGGTGAAGGCAGCAGATCTTAAGCCTGCCATTCCCGATTTCTTGTTGGATCCAGGTCCAGGTGGCATGAGTATCTCGGCGCAGAATACTCGAAAGATGCGACAGCAAGTGATTGCTGGCGTTTTTAAGGGCAGCGCAGCGAAATCGGAGAAGCTTCGTGTCAAGTGTTCAGAGAACGGAGGAGACCCGGATGTGCGGGTGCTGATCGATGACCCGTTTAAGGCGATTTGCTCACGGTGCGAGAAGCCGGTCCCATTAAAGGGTCCGTACGAACCTAAACGTTTCCGCGACCACTGGCTCGCCGATAAATGCACTCCGCCTGTTAAAGCTAAGCCTGTTCAGACGCTTGACGCGTACATCGCTCCCATCACTGTAAAGGAACCTCCTTCACCTCCGCCACCTCCAATCATCAAGCAGTGTCCTGGACTTACTCGCATGTACCTCCCTGCCATTGGAGAGTACCTGGACACTAGCGGGGCACCTGGTGGCGGCGCTGAGCAGATCAACAAGTATGCTCGGCGCTTGTATGGTCACCAGTTTCCTGGCCTGACTTCCATCACGGATGAAAGGCTTACTGCGCTGCAGAAAGCACGAGTGCGCACGGCTCAAGCACTAGATCGAAAATGGCGCAATGACACCTCGCCAGACGTTATGGCCGTCTTCTCCGTGCAATGCTCTCGACAGTTCATTGTCAAGCAGCCGTCTGATATTACGGATGCCAGGATTGTATGTTTAGCGTGCGAGGCTGTCGCGCTATCACAGACATTTCGCTCTATTCTCAGCAAGAAACGGCAAGGAAACGCGGCAACTTTAAAGTTCACTCCGAGGATGTATGCCAACCCGACACAGGCGACATTATTTGCAAAGCGGGAAGGACTGGAATCCTTCCTACACGATGTACGTTTCCTATATTATTTTATCACGGTCTGGAACTTATTCGAGATATCTAGTGCGAGGCTTACAAGCAAAATCCTCTTCTTCGCTTCTCGCGTCTTGTTGTTGATGGAAAGTTCAAGGACAGCAAGGTCTTTCTGGGACTTGTCGAGGCAATGATTCTTGGGACTGAGCGTGAAATCCGCGGAGTCGGTATGAAGAACTTCAAATATCAGCCCGAGTTTCGTGAATGGGCTGAACTGGTCCGAATGATCAGTCCTCGCCTCTATCGGAATATGGCACAACAGTTTCGCATGGAGACGCCACGCTCTATCAAGTAAGTTACATCCTCTTATAAGAAGCATGAGCTGATCGTGCCCCATCCAGGAATCGAGAGTCTAAACGTCCACGATACCCGCTAGGTATTCAACCGGAAACGTACGAGTATGCGGCGAAGTACTGCAAGGACTACGGATATCCTCCTTCTCACCCACTTGTTCTGTCGGTCGATGACACTAAGCTCTTCGCCACGATGCAGCCACTATTTGATGGGCCGTCGAAGAAATGGTACCTTGTTGGCCGTCCTGGCGAGCAACAGATTCTGATCCCCGATATCGATGCGCTTGATGCTATGATGAAGGAGAAGTATACTCCAGCGACTAAGGTATATCCTCTCCCCTGTATACATGACCTGTCTAATATTTATCTGACCCTTTAGCTGCGACTCTGGGCACTGCAAATCCCTTTACCGGGAATTCCTCCTCTTGCGCTTGCTATCCTGCCAATCTCTTCAACGATCAAAGCTCCAGAGCTCGCACAGTATCAGATCAAGCTAGCTCGTGGACTCGTCAAGAATGGCTTCCGCTTCATCAGCAATGCTTCGGATGGTGCCACCATTGAGCGCGATTGCCAGCGCCGACTAGCCGCGGCAGGCACCACTCGAGAATATACTCTCCGTAGTCCCTCCGAGGACGAACCACATGTCAAGATCATTCTGAATGACTTAGACGGCAACGTCTACATGAACATTCAGGACGCGCCTCATGCTCGCAAAACGGGACGCAACAACATGTCGACGGGAGCACGCGGCCTCATCATTGGTGACTACACCGTTCATTTTGATCAACTCTGCGAGATCGCCTTCATCCCAGACTCTCCTCTGTACCAGCGCGATGTCATTCGTGCTGATCGGCAGGATGACAACGCGGCGACTCGTATCTTCTCCGCTGCAACCCTACAAGCAGCTGCGCGTCTTCCAGAGCAAAACATGGGTCTTACCGTTTTCCTCTTTGTTATTGGAGACCTCATCGATGCCTATGAGAGTCATTCTATGTCCCACGACGAGCGAGTCAAGGTTGCTCTTCGTGCTCGTCTCTTTTTCAAGACATGGCGGATGTTTCTTCGAAAACAAGGCTACTCGGAAGCTCGCCATTACATTTCTCAGGCGGCATCTGATATCTTCGAAATCCTGATTGATGGCCTTATTGGCCTCATCATTATTCATCGCGAACACCTCTCGCGGGGCGACATACCCCTTCTTCTCTGGAAGCACGTGTCAATGGGCGATGAGCGTCTCTTTGCCGCCATGCGTGAAATCGCACCCGACTTTACTCTGATGCAGGCTATTATCATGATGCCGCATCTTCGCGCAACAATGCGAGCCTCGAGTATTGCTCGTTTCGCAAAGGCTGGATTCAAGATGGTCGCTAATGGATATCAGTTCGATGATCTACTGCCGGATAGTTCAGTGGACTATGCTGCATTATCAAAATTCCCGTCAGACGCTCGGATGACAGAGATGTATGCTCTCGCTATTGAGGAGAATGCTGCTCTTTGGTCTCTTGTCAATGTTCACATTCCTCTCCTCTACGATGCTCCGGACATACCTCTAGAACCCTTTCCTCTCGATCTTTCCCCCGAGGGTGACTTTCTCTCCGAGGATGACATCATCGATGAGCCCGAAGCCGCAATACTCGAACTGAGCATTCGTGAAGAGCTTCAGGCTGCTATTGATGCTATTGCGAAGACAACGGATCTGACAACTGCTGAGAGTGAAGAACTCGACGCATGTGTCTACGCTGCTGCTTCATTGCTTATCGAGAATCTTGCACATATGTACGTACTTCTTGCTTGATTTCCATGATTATGCTAATACATACACTCTTAGCGATAACCTTCCCGAGATCGAGGATCCCGCACAATTGGAGATAGCGCGCGCAGATGTTGCACAGGCGATCAAGCGCCACCCGGACACCATATCCAGTCTAGCTAGTGGACTCCAAGTCACATATGGCAGCTCAGCGAGCTCAAAGGATCAAGATGACACAGTTGCTGTACCCGTATCCCTCACCGACGTTACCGCTACCGAACTTGATCCATTAGTTCAAATTCGACATTCACACCAAACTGAGAAGGCTCGCGTCGGTGTGCGCAACTACAAAGCACCAAGAACTGCGAAATCGACAGCGAAGGAATCTCGTAACATCGAGAAACCACTTTCGCCAGAGCAAGAACTCTCCCGTCGCGTCCAAACGATTGTACGACAAGCTCAGGAACGCGGTTCGAGCACGGGACTCAATAGGCAGAATCAATGGAAAGAGGGTAAGGAGGAAGGGAAGGATGGGAAGGATGGGAAGGAGACAACTGTTCCGAGCAATGGAAACGCTGCTAATGCTGCCGCGGCTGCCCAAGTGCGAGCAAGTTCGGTGAGAGACTAGTTTCCAGGAATTGTGTCTAGATACTAACTCTTCATTACAGGCAAATCGACGGCGGCGCGAGTTGAGTGCTGGCCTCGGATCCGCATGCAAGTCACTTTTCAGCGACGGAGGGATCACACCTCAGACACCACTCGGGAAGGGTGATTTTATCTTTGTTCTAGACCGCGATGGTGTGATTCTACTTGCGAAAGGTGAGCTCTCCACCCTTAGAGAGCAAAAGATAACAGTACTGACATTCCGACAGTTATTGCAATGTACTCGAAAGGCGGCGGCAAGGCTGGAAAGCACAACTCAGTCCCCAACGTCACCAGTCTCGGATTGCTTTCCTACATTCTTCTTCAGGTGTACGAGTCGGCGCACAGACGCACCTTCAAACGAATTCATCGACGATATGCTTTGATGGGGAACTCACGGTTCATGCATGCCGCATCGGGATCAGTGCTGGCTCGTGCTGCTGGTGCGATCAAGGAGACTTCGGAGACGGTGGAGATATCAAAGATGGCAGTCGAGGCCTTTACGGAGCTTGGAGCAGAGAAGATCAAGTTGACAAAGATTGTAGCGACGTTGAACACAGTGAGGCGCAAGGGCGCGAAGAACATTAACATTATGGATCTAGAGGACACTGATGATGTAGAGAGTTAGGATTACACTGTACTTTACCCCCGGGGAATTTTTTACGATTTTTGGCGATTTTTGGCGATTTTTTTGAGGTCAGTTCAAAAATGCGGACAAAACCAAAATTTTGGACAGGTTAGCTCGAAAATGCGGACAAATCTGGTGCCGAGCCGTCAAGCAAAAATGCGGACAAATTTGAGCCGAACGGTCAAATTTCAAAACGAGCTCCTCGCAGTATAAACACGGGTCCTACGACATGGTGGTTAAAGGACAAGAGATATAACTGTCACGTGCTAGCTTTGTCCTAGCTTCATTGTTGGAATGTTGTCCTCGGCCTTGACTGGCCATATGTCACGTGCTGCTATTGTGTCGCGTCGTGAGTGGCTCAGTGGCGCTGAAGAAAGGTGGCGTAGCGTCATGAGAATGTCGGTTGGTGAAGTACCCGGTAACGGGTGTTCTGTGGGAGACTATCGACCGATAAGATTGAACTAGCAAAGTCGACGATGCGGGCACTGATCCGAGTTCGTCGTGGTGGAAGGTGAATAAGAGAAAATAAGTCACATGACGGACACGATCGAGATTTGCAGTCAAAATGTTGTCTTCGGCCTTGACGCGCACATGATACTATTGGGAGCCACGAGGAGGCTGGCGCGGGTAGGGGGAATCGTGGCGACGTTTCACGCGACGCACTGATGGCACGTGATCCCGGACTTCTTTCCTTCCGTCCTCCATCAAGTCAAACGTCTCCAACACCGTCAGCTCGTTTCCTCGTCTTTTAGGCAGTCCTGTTCTTTCTTTCGGAGCATTGGACGACCTTTTGGACTTTGTTGGAGCGTTTTCGCGCTAGGCGGACGTCGGACTTCAACTCGGACGACCTTTCGCTTGTTCGCTTCCCGTTTTCGAGCAATGGCGCCTAGGACGGCCAAAGGCAAGGAGACTCAGAGTCGCAGTTCGCGCTCGAGCAACTCGCTCGCCGGTCAGTCGGACAATCTGGATGGACCGATCTGGAAAGAGTCAGAGAAGGCCACCAGACGTACCAGGAGAGCACCTATTTCGCTAGACGATGCATTCCGCAGCTTTGGAGGCATTGAGAACCTTAGCCCGCACGAAGACATTGAAGAGCCGGACGGTTTGGAGCCGGTCGTCGCGTCGGATCCCATCGAGGACGCGGATGGTTTTTCTCAGCCTCCGCCGAAGACCAAGGGCGACCCCGCCGTTTCTGGCGTTTTGGGCTCGACCTCGCAGCAGCCTCAGGGCTCGACACAAAGGCAGGCAGAGACACCGCTGGCGCGCTCAGTTAGGTTCACAGAAGAACAACGCCCAGTTGGTTCGTCGCTGGCGCCTTCGCCGATGATCGTCACCCGTGGCTACGAACCGCCAGGATGGAACGGAACTACCGCCTTGCCTCGAGGTCATCTACCTGGAACTTGGGGGAGCGCTGAGGCGCCTTCACCGGGAACTGGAGGAGTCACCATCGGAGAAGGAGCGAATCCGGTTGCCACAAAGATCTCAGGTACTTTCAGGCCGGCCTTGAGGCCCACAGCAACATCGGCGACAGCTTTTGCCAACCCAGTTTTCGAAGCGACGGGTGCGTAGTCAGCCCCACCAAGGCCTAGTCTTTCCTTTCGACTCGCAAGCTCATATTATATGCAGGCATTCTTGCAGGTCACAAAGAACAAATAGTCGAAGTCCCGCCTTTTCGGGCACCGCGGTTTGGCGGCTTCGGAGCATTTGGAGCTCCTCCTCGTACTACGCCAGATACAGCAGGTACGAGTACCCTGGAGAGAGTACGCCTTCCGCTAACTTGTTCGCAATAGCCGCGAGCGGACCTCTGCAGCAGACAGACAAGGCGGAAGATCAGACGCAGCTACCCAAGAAAATTCCGGACGTAGCGGCAGCTAAAGCACTCGACCCGACCCAGACTTCGCAGGTGGGCACGAGCAAAGGCAAAGAGAAAGAGCGGCAAAGTCAGCCGGAGGAACAGCCTTCGCCACCTCAGACGATTCAGACGCCCAAGTCGGGGAAGGGCAAGAACAAGAAGAAGACCCCCAAGACGAGGACGGAGCCAACAGAGGCAGAGTCTGCTAGTCGCCCCGTTACGTGAGCCTCTACACGTCGAGCGACAGTTACGGTCCAAGACGAGGACCAAGAGGATAGAGAGCAATCGGATACGGAGCTGCAGTCGAACGCGAGGCAAGAGTCGCGGAAGCTTCCGAGGGGTGCGACCAGCTGGGGGTGGGGAGATGGCCCGCCACAGTTCAGAGAAGGAGTAGAAATCTCCAGAGAAGAGGCGCGTTGGTTCGATCTTCTACGACCGCCTACATTTACACAAGCCATGCAGAACGTTGTGAAGTCTTCCCTCCAGGAACGCCAGGAAGCTCTTCGAGCGCGCAACGCCTCGAAAGTACCAGACCAACGCGTTCAAGCTCTGGATCATCCCAGGACACCCGACGACAGCCAGAGTCAGTACATCAATCCGGAGCTAGCCAGACGAGAGAAGCAGCTTCGTGATATGCTGGAGTCGGAGGAGCGCATCGAGAAAGCCAAGGAGGCGTCGAGGCAGGACAGAGAGAGGAAACGGGTCGAGGAGGCGCAGCTCAAGAGGATCAAGGATCTAAAGGATCAGCTCTTGAGGAAGAAGGAGGATGCGGTCCGCAGAGCAAAGAGGGAGGAGCAGGAAAGGCGGGACGCTACTCGTTCGGCAACCCAGCCAGGAATTCTCAAACCGCCCTCTCGTCCCCAGCCATCCTCAGACTCAGACTCAGACGCAGACTCGGACTCGGCTCAGTCAGTGGGTTTCTCGCCACACCAAGGGCCCATCACCTTCGCCTCTGTCGAGGAGCTCGACAGGACGATGCGCGCCAAAGGCTACTGCAAGTTGAACGAGAGACGGAAGAGGTCTGGATCTTCGACTAAGGCCTCGAAGTCTCCATCGCAGAAGAAACTCAAGGCGATGCAGCAGGGTCCCTCGCAGGGTCCATCGAGCAAGCACGGACGTTCACCAGCTGCTGAGTATGAGCGAGACGCGAGCTCGACCAAGAAGAGGAAGTTTGGAAACGTGGATGAGGCTACGAGTGCCTTTAACAGAGACATCCCCACGTACCTTATCAAGATCCTTGCAGGAGGCTGGACGGAGCCAATCCGGTTTTCAGAGTTTACCGCAGAGGCTTGCGCTGCAGACAGGAATCGCGATCTGGCACGGGACACAACCGCCATCAGGTTCAACGTTGAGTCGGGCGAGATGGAGCTCAAGAGGCCAGGTGCCAAGAACATTCTCTCAGATATGGTGCTAGACCAGTTACCTTGGTTCGACGCAGCGATGCGATTCTGCGATTCGATCGCGAAGCATTATGTGCCGAAGGACGACGATATGCCAGATGGGCCGGAGCTGGCAGAGCAGTTCCGCACCATCATCAAGACGCTTACCACTAAGGAGGAGTGGACGAGTCGCTCCAAGTATGGCTTTATGGTGATCAAGAAATACATGCAGACTGTGCTGGCGACTTTCTGGCAATCCGGGCTACAGGTCGACGTTTCGGGCTTTGGGAGCCAGGTCTGGTCAGATTGCGCCAGCTCGCTTTCGCGCGACTTCATGGATGGAAAGCTACCAACCGAGTCGAAGGAGAAGAAGACGGCCCCCTCGTCGGGATCTTCCTTTCGCGCGAAACAGTCTGGATCGAAAACCTCTTCGTCACGTTCCACCTCGACTTCCTCCGCCGCCACGAAAAGAGATCGCTGCTGTTGGTGTGGATTGTGGGAGCACGGCTGGAGACAGTGTCCAGGAGGAGATGGACACCACTGCCATCGGAACGACCAGCAGCATTGGGTCGACCGGAACGGGGGACAGTATTGTGTTGGGTTCAATTCGAACGTCGGTTGCAAGCG